>CAWUFW010024088.1:0-65685 GCA_963921515.1 Calotriton arnoldi
GTGTCGGTCGGAATAGATTCCTGAACCGAGTCGGTGGGTACATTTTCCGGCCTGAATCGGAATCGGCCCCTAAGAATGAATGAATGATTGCAACAGTAGGGAAAGTGCTGGATAGCGAAGGGGTAAAAATTACTATTCCCACTTCAAAGAGTGCAACAGTAGGGAAAGTGTTGGATAGCGGAGGGGTAAAAATTACTATTCCCACTCCAGTGAGTGCAACACTAGGGAAAGTATTGGATAGCGGAGGGTAAAAATTACTATTCCCACTTCAGTGAGTGCAACAGTAGGGAAAGTGCTGGATAGCGGAGGGGTAAAAATGACTATTCCCACTCCAGTGAGTGCAACAGTAGGGAAAGTGCTGGATAGCGGAAGGGTAAAAATTACTATTCCCACTCCAGTGAGTGCAACAGTAGGGAAAGTATTGGATAGCGGAGGGGAAAAAATTACTATTCCCACTCCAGTGAGTGCAACAGTAGAGAAAGTGTTGTATAGCAGAGAAACAAAAATTACTACTAACATTTAAACAATTAAAAAAATTAAATAATCTTAAAAATAAAGAAACAATATTTTAAAAATATACAATTAAACATATTAAACATATAAAAAGAACACATATTATCATGTTAATTACATATAACAAAACGGTACAAATATTATATAATATAAATTAATAAATACATTTATAAACAATATTTATTTAAAAGGAGCAAATATTAACAAATTATTTGAAACATAAATGTATTTATTTTATTTCCTACCCTATAACACCACACCAATAAAAAAGACATCAACATTTTTATTTAAATGTATTTCCATAATTAACATAATTAATAATCAATTTAAAATATATTATTAATAAAAAAGATAATAAACATTCATTGAGTACGCATTCTTTAACACTATAATATCCACAACATACACCTAAAATTATTTACACAATTACTATAATTAATTACTAATTAATTAATTTAAATTAACAAATAATTAATAATTCATCAATAAAAAATAAATTACTTCCCACCCTTACCACCATTTACACCTGTAAACACCACAACACACACCTAAAATCAATTACACAATTACCATCATTAATTTCTAATTAATTAAATTAAATTAATTTACAACTAATTAATAATTCATCAGTAAAAAATAAATTACTTCACACCCTTCACACCATTTACACCTATAAACACCACAACACACACCTAAAATTAATTACACAATTGCCATAATGAATTACTAATTAATTAATTTAAATTAATTAACAACTAATTATTTAACAATTATTAATAAATAAATTTACACATTTAACACTATAACATCACAATTAAACAAATATTAATAAATAAAAAATATTCAATACATTTTATATAATTAAATTACTTCCCACCTGATTACTGTCATGGTTCCCGGGGGTTCCCTACCACCAGCTGTCCGCAGCGTGTTTGCCTTTCGCGCATGCGGAGTCAGGTTTCCTCTCTTCCGTGTGGCAGGTGGGTTGCGGTCTAGCTTCCGTGACCGGAAACCACCAATGTGTCACTCAGCGCTTCCGGGGGAGACCGCATAAACCACAGCGGTTCCCGCCGGTCCAGCGCTTTGGATTGACGCCTGTGTCCCGCTGCTGATGCCTGCTTCGGAATCGGACCTCACATAGGTATTTCTGAGGCTGCGCTGGAGCGCTTGTTTGTGTCCCCTGATTCACCGCTCGAGCGCTTGTTTGTGTCCCCTGATTCACCACGCTGGAGCGCTTGTTTGTGTCCCCTGATTCACCGCGCTGGAGCGCTTGTTTGTGTCCCTTTATTTGCCGTGCTGGAGCGCTTTCCTTGGTTTCTCATAGACACCACACAGGAGCATCCTATTCTTATTTTACTTTACCCACCGCGCAGGTGCGCTTGCTAAGTCCCCTTTTGTTTCTATGCTGGAGCGCTAGACTGTTGCTTGCCTGTCTGCACCATAGCGCTTACCAGTGTACCTTCTTCACTGCGCAGGAGCGCTTGCCGTCCACCTTGCCTTATTGCTCTGAAGTACTGCGAAGTCGGTGCTACCAACTTTGTGGAGCTCTTGTGTTTCTCTGCAACGCAGCACAGGAGTGCTGCTTCTTCTTTCTGTTACCATAGATGACTTCTCCACGCAAGGTGCTTTCCTTCACCAGGTAAAACCTGATCCGTATGCGTGTAAGAAGCGAACTTAGAGAGGGTATAGTCTATGCCAGTTATAACCGGGTCTCCCTTGTCTATCTTTCAGCCGGAGTTGATGGTCATTTCCAAACCTGAGGGTGGTTCTCTTCCGGTCCTTTGGACGCCATCCCTGTTTTCTTTAGCTTCCTTCCCCGGTCCCATCTTCATCCCGGTTGGTGTACACTCCGTGACAGGGGGTAAGGTGGGTACGGGGGCAAAAGCTCATGTCGTCTCTGTGAGAATACTTCGCAAGCAACAGGTAAGCCTTGTGGGGTACACGACAGAATCCGAAGCCCAAGTATTTCATCTCACCCGGACGACATGAGCAATCCCGAGATCTCCTTGCAGGATATAGCGGCCATGCTTACGAGTAAGCAGGCAGAGAACCTCAGCCTGCGCCACGATATGACGGCCTTACAGGGTCAGGTGGCAGCGGGGGTGTTAGGTCCTTGGGGTCCTTCTCCCTCTTCCAGGGTTAGACAGGAAGGGATATTACGGCCTCCCTTGTTTACCTTTGGGGGCCAGTCCTCCATTTCCAACCAGGATCATGCCATACAGGTGATAGCACCCCACCCAGTACAGCTAGCACCACCCGAACGCTTTTATGGCGACAGTACCAAGTACAGCATCTTTCTTCACCAGTGCCATCTGCACTTCATGGCCAGAGCAACCGCTTTCCCTGACGACGCATCCAAGGTCGCCTTCATTCTTTCCTACATGGGGGGCGATGCCGCCCAGTGGTCCATATCCTTGGTGGAAAACGACGACCCCATGCTGTACAACCTAACCGTGTTCAAAGAGACAATGCAACGGATGTTCGCCCGACACACCTTTGTACAAGCCGCAGATAATGAACTGCTTAATCTAAAACAAGGGAACACCGACCTGCTCCACTACATCACGACATTCAGCAGACTCGTCACTCGAGGCCCGTTGGTCCGAATCTAAGAAGGTGTCCGTATTCTACAGGGGTCTACGGGACGAGCTAAAAGACCTGATCTCGCAGATACCTGACCCCCGGAGGAAATAGGGCCGTTCATCGATCTGGTGGTTAAAGTGAACTTCAGGATACAGGAGCAAAAGACCGAAAAGACCAAAGGAGGCGATAACCGGTTCTTGTCCTTCAAGGATAGAACCAAGGATGAAACCGCTCCTACCTGTGATGTACCCGAACCTATGCAAATCGGTGGTATACGGGGACCTCTCACCAGCGAGGAACGAGAGAAACGAAGGAAACAGAACCAGTGTTTGTACTGTGGTAAGAACGGACACTTCGTCAGGGAATGCCCAGTAAAGCCCTCACGAGCAAGGGGGAGGAGACCTTTCGCGTTACCCGTATCCAAAGGAGTGAAGCCGGGAAACGGAGAAACCCAGTAGACAGTGGGGTCCGGCTACTGGGTTTGTCGTCTTGCAAGACAGCGACCCCTGCCTTTTCGGGTGGCAGCCATCATCTGGGTGTTGACGTGGTGCTGCGAGCACGGTCAGGCCAGACATGGCAGGTGACGGCTCTCCTAGATTCCTGAGCCACCGGCAATTTTATCGATACTCAGTACTCAAAAGACCTGGGTATGGCCGTTATACCCAAGGCAAAACCAGAAACAGTTAAGGCAGTGGATGGCACGGACCTTACTTCCGGTCTTATCCGGTATCAAACAGAGGACATGATTATGTCATTTGTGAACAACCACACAGAAACCATTGGCTTTGATGTCATCGATGCACCCCAGTTCAGAGTGATATTGGGCCTTCCATGGCTAGTGAACCACAACCCACGGATCGATTGGGCATCCAGGATCATCACCCTAGAGTCGGAGCATTGTAACGTTTTCTGTTATACTCTAGCCGAGTCCTTCGGTGTACGAACCATACAGGCCCGCTCTCTACCCTTGATGGGAATGGATGGGCAACCCAGGACAACGTACACAGAGGTATATCTTGACTTAGCGGCTGTGTTCGACAAGAAGGGTGACAGTACCCTTCCCCCTCACCGCTCGTTTGACTGCAGAATAGACCTTATTCCTGGTTCCATGCCTCCTTGCAGTCGGATATATTCCCTCACAGAAAAAGAGAACGAACATCTACGCTCCTACTTGGATGAATACTTACTTAATGGGTTCATACGCCATTCCAGATCTCCGGTATCCTCTCCTCTTTTTTTTGTGGCCAAGAAAGAGGGAGATCTGAGGACCTGCATTGACTTCAGGGCTATGAACGCCATCACCGTAAAAATAGGTATCCCCTGCCTTTGATTTCCAATCTCTTGGACCAGGTAAAACGCCTCCATATATACTAAGTTGGACCTGCGGGGGCATATCATCTCGTCCGAGTCCGGAAGGGTGACGAATGGAAGACCGCATTCCGGACCAGGTTCGGCCTCTTCGAGTATCCAGGTCATGCCTTTCGGACTCTGCAACGCCCCCGCAGCATTCCAGTACTTCATCGATGCGGTGCTCAGGGACTATATCGACGTCTTCTGTATAGTATACATCGACGACATACTAATATATTCACGTACTACTACAGAACATGTCCAGCACGTACGTACCATCCTCCAGCAGCTGGAACGACATCGCTTATATGTTAAATTGGAGAAAAGCGTGTTCCACACCGCAGCGGTCGAGTTCCTGGGGCATATCATCACTCCTGCCGGAATCCAAATGGATGACAAAAGGTGGAAGCCATACTACGATGGCCATCTCCCACCACCGTGAAAGGAGTCCAGAGATTCTTGGGGTTTTCCAACTACTACCGCCGCTTCATCACAGGCTTTTCCAGGATCGTTACTCCCATCACTCGGCTACTGCGCAAGGGTGTCTTCTATTCCTGGGACTCAGTAGCCGAACATTCTTTTCAGGAACTAAAAAAGAAGTTCACCACAGCTCCCATCCTGATACACCCTGACTCAGAGCTGCCGTTCGTAGTAGAAGCCGATGCCTCGCAAGAAGCTCTGGGGGGCGTGTTGTCACAAAGAAATGTCGGAACGGGTCTCCTTCACCCCGTGGCGTTCTATTCCAGGAAACTACAACCAGCCGAATGCAATTACACCGTATCAGACCGAGAACTCCTGGCCATCAAAACGGCGTTCGAGGAATGGCGTCATTATCTGAAGGACGCCAAACATCCCGTGACCATCTACACTGATCACAGGAATCTACAGTTCCTTCGCTCAGCCCGTGCCCTTACATCCCGACAACTGCGCTGGACTCTATTTTTCAATGAATACGATTTTACCATTACGTACCGTCCTGGTAGGGAGAACGCCAAGGCCGACGCACTCTCTCGTCTGGAGGAAACCGACGAAGCCATGTCTACCCCTGAGCCGGTGTCTATCATCCCTGAGCACCATTTCCAGGGGATGGTTCTGTCCTCTGCATTTCTTACCCAGCTACAGAAGGACGTAGACCAGACCGACCCAGCTGCATTAGCAGAAAACCAAAAAGGGGTAACCGCACAGAACGGGTTCTTGTACAAAGATGACAAGTATTATCTGCCGTTGGTGTCTCGCCAACAACAAGCACTGTACATGTGCCATGATCACATCCTGTCCAACCACCCAGGGTGCCACAAGACCACAGAACTACTACAACGACACTTCTGGTGGCCAACATTGGAAGCGGACACTAGGACCTATATAGCTCGTTGTGCGGTGTGTGCCCAAGGAAAGAGCATGTCAGCACCCTCAACAGGGCTGTTGCATCCCATCCCTGTTCCTCCCTATCCGTGGCATACCATCTCCATGGATTTTGTGGTGGAGTTACCAACCTCGGAATCTGGTTACACCACTGTTCTTACCATCGTTGACCACCTTTCCAAGATGGTTCATTTCATACCACTGAAGAAATTGCCTTCGGCAGCGGAACTGGCACTAGTGTTCCTGCAAAACGTAGTCCGGCTACATGGCATTCCGTCTGCAGTGATAACAGACCGGGGTTCGCAATTCGTGTCCCGTTTCTGGAACGAAGTGTGTAAGACCATAGACATGGACGTACGATTGTCTTCCGCATATCACCCCCAGACCGACGGCCAAGCGGAGAGAACTAACCACACCATGGAGCAGTACCTCTGCTGCTTGCTACTGGCGGTGAACAGGGAATGGGCCGAAGTGCTGTGGAAGGTGGAATATGCGTATAACAACAACGAGCATTCCACCATCGGTATGTCTCCTTTCTATTGTCTTCAGGGAAAGCATCCGCGTACTGCAGCATGGGAAGAACCTCGGCACAGTCCCCTGCCCACGGTTCAGGCTTATCATACCAAGCTTCGCGATCTCTGGCAACAAGCCCGGTTCGAGTTGGCCAAAGCCAAGGAATCCTACAAACAACACGCCGACGACCACCGGAGGAGGGAACCTGATTACAAAAAAGGGGACAGGGTATGGCTCTCCATCCGTAAACTCAACGTGCACGGCCCTAAAAAACTATTGCCTCGTTTTGTGGGTCCCTACATTATTGAGAAAGTGATCAACCCTGTAGCCATGAAACTCTCATTGCCTCCCAAAATGAAGATACACCCTGTCTTCCATGTGTCCCTTCTCCATGCTGTTCACCCTGAGTGTGCTGTTTCTTCTCCTTCACCGATTCTCAGGGACGATCACCTTGAATATGAGGTCCGGGCTATACTGGGTTCCCGTCGCTCCCGGGGGAGGCTGTTGTACCTGGTTGACTGGAAAAGGTATGGTCCGGAGGAGCGGTCCTGGGAGCCCCTGTCCCACGTACGTCACGCTCCCCAGCTAGTTCGTGCCTTCCACATTAGTCACCCTCTTAGCCCTCGCCCCGCCACCCCTGTCTGAACTGTGTGGTTGGGTGGGGGTTTCTGTTTTGGGAGGGGGTACTGTCATGGTCCCCGGGGGTTCCATACTACCAGCTGTCCGCTGCGTGTTTGCCTTTCGCGCATGCGGAGTCAGGTTTCCTCTCTTCCGTGTGGCAGGTGGGTTGCGGTCTAGCTTCCGCGACCGGAAACCACCAATGCGTCACTCAGCGCTTCCGGGGGAGACCGCATAAACCACAGCGGTTCCCGCCGGTCCAGCACTTCGGATTGACGCCTATGTCCCGCTGCTGATGCCTGCTTCGGAATCGGACCTCACATAGGTATTTCTGAGGCTGCGCTGGAGCGCTTGTTTGTGTCCCCTGATTCACCGCGCTGGAGCGCTTGTTTGTGTCCCCTGATTTACCGCGCTGGAGCGCTTGTTTGTGTCCCCTGATTCACCGCGCTGGAGCGCTTGTTTGTGTCCCTTGATTTGCCGCGCTGGAGCGCTTTCCTTGGTTTCTCATAGACACCACACTGGGGCATCCTATTCTTATTTTACTTTACCCACCGCGCAGGTGCGCTTGCTAAGTTCCCTTTTGTTTCTATGCTGGAGCACTAGACTGTTGCTTGCCTGTCTGCACCATAGCGCTTACCAGTGTACCTTCTTCACTGCGCAGGAGCGCTTGCCGTCCACCTTGCCTTATTGCTCTGAAGTACTGCGAAGTCGGTGCTACCAACTTTGTGGAGCTCTTGTGTTTCTCTGCAACGCAGCACAGGAGTGCTGCTTCTTCTTTCTGTTACCATAGATGACTTCTCCACGCAAGGTGCTTTCCTTCACCAGGTAAAACCTGATCCGTATGCGTGTAAGAAGCGAACTTAGAGAGGGTATAGTCTGTGCCAGTTATAACCGGGTCTCCCTTGTCTATCTTTCAGCCGGAGTTGATGGTAATTTCCCAACCTGAGGGTGGTCCTCTTCCGGTCTTTTGGACGCCATCCCTGTTTTCTTTAGCTTCCTTCCCCGGTCCCATCTTCATCCCGGTTGGTGTACACTGCGTGACAGGGGTAAGGTGGGTACGTGGGCGATAGCTCATGTCGTCTCTGTGAGAATACTTCGCAAGCAACAGGTAAGCCTTGTGGGGTACACGACAATTACCCTATAAAACCACAACCCGCTACGGAACTAAAAACGCAAATTTCAAATAAAAAAAAATGAATAACTACTATAAATAATCAATATATTTTATATAATTAAATTACTTCCCACCCTATTCCCCTATGAACACACAACCCGCTACGGAACTAAAAACGCAAAATTCAATTAATAACTACTAAAATGTTAACACATATAATAAAAATACAAACAATTCTTATACAAAAAACAAACATCACACACATAAAATATATACTAAAATACATAACATTAATAAAAATCTATATTTTTAACAATTATATTTTTACAAACGATATTAAACACTTCGATATTTTTTAAATCGATATTACTTACCTAAAATCAATATTCTTGACCACGAGGATTTTCCTGTCGATATTCCTGGCCCACGATCTTTTTACCACGATATTTGTGCAATTCGATATTTCTTACTCGATATTCTTTCCGTGCACCTTCCCAGCATCTGCTGAGACCAAGGATCATGTCTGTTCTCTAGAACTTGTGAATTGGGCTGTCGATCAATTGTCTTCTGTGGAGACAGAATCCGTTTTGGATTTTCTAACCTTTGCGTTTGCGAGTGACATCTTGGATACACCTCAGACACAACTTAATTTGGTTATTTTTTCCAAATTGACATATTACTTTTTCATTATAATTATATCAGTTTTTATCAAACTCAGTAGATATGCTTTGAATTTGCTTATTTTTTTATCGCGTTTATATTATTTAGTTATCTGTCATGCTATCGCCCCGACCAAATGGAGGGTGTCATACGTTCCCTATGGAGCCCGTTGTCATTTTCCCTATGTTAGCTGAACTATGCACATTGCAGGCTGCTTTCACTTTGCACACGTTGCAAAATATCATGCTTGTTTTTGTGCCACATTCTTATTTTGAAAATAGGCGCACATGCTTTTGTATTTTGTTCTTCTGCTGGGATTTAGTTGGAACATCTCATGCAAGGTCAAACAACATTGCTTCTAATTATTCTCTGTGGTCGGACACTAGCACCCAGACATAATAGAGAAATCCAACTGCTGTTTTTGCACACACACACACTTTTATCATATAACCTGGGACTTGTCATTTTGAAAACACACAGAGCTAAGACATACTTGCAGAACAAAGGTCCTGTGAGGAGAGAGCTGCACCGCCTGAGAGGTAGAACAGCTATCTATGTATGTCAGGTACGGGGTTTGACACTACTCCCAGAGATCTATAATATAACTTATTTCCATAGTGAGGGTAGATTTAGGCAAACCTGTCAGCTAATATGACAAGCCTTTTTATTGTGTATGGTCTTCTAATCATGCTAATCATTTTGTTGACCTGCATGTGCTTTCTGATTGCAGTTTAGTTGCTCCATAATAGAGCACAATAGTTTCAATAACTATTGTAAGCTTTCCTCGTGTCTCTTTTTCATTTATTGTGGACATGTATGAGTGAGAGAACAAAAGGTGATGACCTGCTACCATGATCCCTGAGAGGCTCTAGAGTGTTGTGGTCTGGGGTGCCAAATCACTTGTCTCTCTGGAAAGGTTAGAAGGGCATGTGAGGCACTATTAGCTAGTCGGATGTGGGCCCAGAGGTACTGATTTGGTATGGTGACTCAGTCCATACATACTGATGTTCTATGGCCCCAGGCACAGTTCTGTTTCTGAGAAGAATCCCTGCAACATTATTTAGGATTGGTAACATGTTCAAGTCATGCAGGACTGTCTTGCGTAAGAGATGCATCATTCTTTTCCAAGGATATTCACCCTGATGATGTCTGGTGGCTACATGCACACAGATGGTGATGGAAGCTGCATCTCGTTGCAAGCAACAAAAGAATCCCGCAATAAGAGAGGAGTGTTTTAGCTCCCGTACTACATTCAATATCAGCCAGTGACTAGGCTTTTTTCTGCTGCGCGACCAGTACTATGAATACCATTTATGGGTCAAATTTAAAAAGATTTGATGAAACACAGAGCATCAATCAAATTTGCTAAGCTGCGTCAAAGTTGGAGAGCAGAACAGTGCCACATTTATTGTGCTACAGCATTGTTTCAATCTGCCACTGCGCTGCAGTGGTGGCTGGTGAATTTAGAAAGTGGTTGGGTGTATACCAAGTTTTTGATTTTGACTGAGCAAGACACCGAAGAGAATGAGCTAATTTTCTAGGCCACATATAGGATGGGCATTACAACAGACGTCCGTTTTAGTTAACTAAACTCATTGACCTCAGATGGGGAGGATATATGTTTCTAAGTTGATGGCAATGTTGCCTAGTGGGTACTGCCACAACCATGCAACATGAGGAAGTAGTTTCGAATCTCAGAGAATCTCCCCATGCCAAAAAATGGAACGTGGTCTGTGTCTTGGGTGAAGCGCTCTTATGTCCTTGGGCAAGATTTGCTCAATGTAAAACTGCTGTTGCATAGGTGTTTTATCTATTGGTCTATAATCAGTAAAAAGGCCACTGAAAGGGGTGTGGTAGATTGGTATACTGAAATGAGTTAGGCACAAGTGACAAGATGGTTGATGGTGTTCGGGCTGGTGGTGTGCTCAAGTGAGTTAAGGGCATGAGTGACCTGGTGGTTTATGGTGAGATGCATTAAGTGATGCTGTTGACCACGTATGTGCAGTAATAAGTCATGTGCCTAGGTGTAAAGGCAGGTGGTGTTCTAGATGTGGAGTTTGTGTGATATGCTGTGGGTTGCATGCCATGGAATATTGTGGTAATATAAGAAGAGAAGGGAAAGTAGGGACCAGGGATGAAGTAGCTGGTGTGTTTTATTTGGAGGTTGAGTTTTAGTGGTGGTGTGTTGTTCAGCAAGTGGTGGTCGGGAGCAGGTGTGAACAGTGAGTATGAGTGGGAGAGGCATGAGAGAGCAAGAGAAAGAGTGGAATCCACTGTAGAGAGTATATTAGCCAAATGCAGAAGTATCATATTGTTATGTGAGGTGAGATTATACAAAATGGTATGCCGTAGGGCGTATTGTTGTGTGGGAAGTTATGATGTCAACTTCTGAGCCATGTATAGGTAGTTTGTGGTGTGGGGATTGGGAAGTGTGGGGGCAGGGACAGGATACAAGATGGTTACAAGTGGAGTGAAAGTAGAAAAGAGTGAAGAGGTGAAAGATAGGGGGACCTTGGTATCACGGCGTAGTTAAATGTGAGAGGGGATGAAAAGAACCAGCATGAGGAAGAGGAGTAATGGACTGGGTGGCATGAGGGTGGTGTAATAGAGAGGGTTTAATATGTTGAGCACGAGCTGTCTGAGATGTTGCAATGTATCCTCATTTTCAGAAAAGTAAGATTGGAAGACCAATTATTTTCAGGTATGCGAGGAATTCAAGTGTGTGGGGCTAGATGTTCTGTGAGGCTCTGTATTAAAGAGCTGGGAAGTGTGTTAGGAGCATATTTAGGGGGTCAGGCTAACAAGGAGATGGGATGAGAAAGTATAAAGAGATGGGGAAGTGGTAGGGAGAAAGTGGTGGGCATAGTAGAAGTTGGAAGGAGTGAGGTTATCTGTTATGTGTCGCTATCGAGTACGGTGAGTGTTCATATGGTTCAGTAGTTTTGATTTGCTTTCAAACAGCCAGAAGAAAGGAAGAGTAGAAGAGTATGGAGTTATGAAAGGGAAATGGTAAGTAATGGGTGGAGATAACAAGTAAGTGAAGGAGAATAAGAAAGTACAGAAAGGGGAAAAAGCAAAAAAAAGGAGTAGAGAAATTAAGAAACGAGGTGACTGGAGGAAGTAAGACAGCAATGGAGTATGTAAGCAAGAGGAAAATAGGGAAGTGGGCGGGGTTAAAGATAGGACAGTGCTGAGGAGAGAAAAAAGGAGAACAAAAAACGGAAGAGAGGGATTCGTGAGAGCAAATAAGAGAATAAGAAAGAAGGCAGAAAGAAGGGTAGCGGCAAGAGGAAGTCGTAGAGGAGAGCAAGAAAGGAGAGATGAGGAAAGGGATCATGAAAAGGGAGAGAAAGGAAATGGGAAAATGAAGAAGAGGAAAGAAAAGAGCAAAAGCAGGAATGAAAACAAAGAAAATGAGGGAGAACAAATTAGGAGAGGAGAGACAAAAATAGAGAGAAGAGATGATAAAGGAAGGGGAGAGTAGGAAGACGTAGAGAAAGTGGACAGCAGAATGAAAGCAGTAGGAGAGAAGAGGATGGGATGAAAAGATGGGGGCCAAGTAAAGAATGTGAAGAAAGAGGAGAGAAAATGAAAAGAGAGCCGAGAAAAAGAGAGAGAGGTGAGATAGGAGATTAACAAAATGTGAAGAGTGGTAATGGAAGAGGAGAAGACAGCAAGAAGGAGAAGAGAGTAAACAACGGGAGAACAAAATAATATAAGGGGAATGCACAAGGGAAGAAAGGAAAGTGCAAAGCAAAAGGGGAAAACGACACGCAAAAGCAAAGAGAGGGTATGAAAACATGAGGGGAGAGAAAAAAAGAGGAAAAGATGAGGAGAGGAGAGAAAAAGTAAAAGAGGGAACGAGAGAAGGTATGAGTTATGGGAAGGTGAGAGGTAAGAAGACAAGAATAAAGAGGAAAAGAAATAAAAAAGGTGAGAGAGGAAAGAAAGAAAGGGAATAGGAGGAAAAAAGAGCAAGGAAGAAAAAGAGGAAAGGGGAGCACAATAGCACAACAAGGAACATGAAAGAGAAGAGATTATGGAAAAGGTGCAAAAATACCATAAAGGGGAGGAAAGGAATAAGAGGACAGGGAGCAACAAAGGGAAGGAAAAACTGATCAGAGGAAATGTGTACAGTTTTTTGGGATGCCTAAGGCTTTTCAAATATTGTTTAACCCACTTTCATTTCTGAATGAGATAAGAACTTGTGAGCAGCACACTATCCACACATCTTTGCAATTTGCATATCAACCCAAGGAACTCACAAAAAGTAGAACCCTGACTGCATGCTACACAAACCTTTGCAATAGGTACGTCAATTCTGTTTCTCTCATTCAATCCTATTTACCACTTGTCCTCTGCTTCACTCCTTGTAAATCGCATCCCCCTAGACATTATTTCCAGCTTTGTCTTAAACTACCCTCCATGCACACAGCACCCAAATCATCATCCTTCTTTGTCTCAAGACTAGCCTCTCCAACAGCTTTTCAGCTATTAAACACATATTTTTAATGTTATTTCCCCGTGATGCTCCCCCCAGAAACAGCAATACATTTAAATGTATATTTATGACACACAATAGGTAACTAGAATTCTCCGCTACATCTGTGACTGCAGCAATATACACAACATGTGGTAAGCCCTGCAATTTCATTATGCTTAGTCCCTCATTAATTCAATGGCTAAGTGCAAACATTTGTCTAGTTATGTAATTTCCCAGGCCCCACATGGTGCATAGACAGTCCTGCAGACAAAGAACTTGCTTTCCTGAGCCCCTCACTCCTGCAGTGTCGTAAGAGCAACCCATACAATGGCAAACACACGGCTTCCCTGGAGAATGTTTTTAGCATTGCTAGCTGGTATCTACTTGTGTGTTCTCAGGTCCCTCTCTGTGCAGGTCCATGAACCTTAGGGCTGGAAGGCACCCTGCCAGCCAGGACGATGCTGAAGTACATAGGCAAGAGCTTGATGAAACAGATGAAGGAGACTCCAACTCTGCTGCTATTGGGCCCAAGTTTGGGGCTGACAAATGCAAAATGAACAATTGATGGACAGAATGCAGAACAATGTCATACATTCACCCCAGTACAGAGATCTGGGCCTAAATCCATCGTTTTTTTGCTCACCATGCCATACCAGTTTGGACCCAGCCATATGCAAATCAGTCTTGACCCTGCGCCCAATGGGAACAGTCCAGCCCGAACTGCCAGGCCAGGTCCTCCCTGGACTGGAAACAAGCATCCTAGGACCGGTTTCGGGGTTTCACCCCTCATCAGCCAGGATAGCTTGACTCCAGTGGCATGGGGAGCACGGGACCCACGTCTGGGCATACCCGTCCCACTCGGGGTGACAAATGCAAAAAGAACAATTGATGGACAGAATGCAGAACAATGTCATACATTCACCCCAGGACAGAGATCTGGGCCTAAATCCATAGTTATTTTGCTCACCATGCCATACCAAGTTTGGGGCTGGACATGGAATAGGGTATGGAGCTTATCCTCCTCCTAGGTGTGTAGTTCTCTATGGGTGCCAGGCTGCTGGAGCCACAGTGTTCCTGCTGCTGTGGGCGCTCTATTTGTTCCTGTACCACGTTGGGCAGGGGTTCCTGTATTTCCAGTAGGACAGCCTGAGATGGCTTCCTTGCAATCCTCATTGCCCCATTCCACTTACTAAAGTGGCTCGCCACCCATTCCCAGCCACACGACAACATAACCTTTTGACTCTCACGCTGGCTTATCTTTCGACTCATTTTTGCATCAGGGGGTAGGGAAACTGACAAGTCACTGCCCCACTGGGTGGGTAATGAGACCGCTGACCTATCACTACAAGACAGAGCGTATCCAAACACTGGCGGTCTGGTACGCTCATCAGTTTTCTGTGTGGTTCCAGAAGTCCTCCGTTGTTGCCACCTATGTGATGAAGATTTCCACCCCTCTGCTCTTCTTTGCTCCTGTCCACTTCTGTGGGATCTTCTCCTTTTATTGCCAGGTTTTGCTTCAGGTCTTAATCATCATAACAGGAAAGTACAACTTCTTTAACGTGCTAACCGTTGCACTCTACTTCTCTCTTCTGGGCGATGACCATTTGGGGTTCTGGTTGGGTCACAGCAAGAAAAAAACCTCCAGCTCATGGACAGCAAACCTGCAGTCTGTCTTAAAAGCTTTGCTGGAACTTGCTGCTTACGACTTATTGCTTTATGGGAGAGCTCGATACTTTGGCCTGAAGACTGGCTGGGAAAACCAGATCATCGAATCCAAGCTAGCGTTTATGTACCATGAGTTTATGCAGTGGCTAAATGGAGTCATGCTGCCTTCTGTGGGAATTGGAGCACCCTCACTTTCTTGTGAAATCCTCTCTGCTGTGTACAGGTGTGTCTGTGTCAGGGACTTCTTCTGAAAGCTGTGAACATATTTGCAGATGGCTGTCTTTCTGCAGCTGCTATGAGCGTGTTCACCATTAAATGGTTCCCTTTACATACATTGAGTTTGAGTCTAATGGGAAGCTTAGGCCTGGCATCCACCAAATGTACAGTTTGGTGGACCAATCAGGGGCGGCTTCTCCACAATGGCAGAGGAGCGTCACCCCACTGGCTCAGAGCCAGCAGCAAAAAAATAAAACAATATTTCATTATCATTTTATTTTTAAACAGCTGGCTCAGCCAGCGTGTGCAGGGAGGGGTGGGTCTGGGGCATGGGAGGGGGAGGAGGAGTGCTATGTGCACTCTCTAAGTGCACATGTGTGTTTGGCAGGCCGTCTCAGGCTGACCAAAACACACATGTGCACTTTGGTTTCTCTAACCCAACTGTGTTGAACAGACGGGTTAGAGAAACCCCATATACTCCCTGACGTGAGCGGAGCGTCTTTTCAGCCCCCTCAGGCCAATCCCTGCGCTGCTGTGCAGTGCGGGGATTGGACAGGGAGTCTGTGACATGGTCCCAGTGTCTGCCGGGACACGGAAGACTCTGCACCGAGGCACGATGTGGGAGGCGGCCAGCAGCAGGTAAGTGTAACTTTTAAAAAACTTTTTTATTATTTTAAAGTCCCTCTTCCCCCCCGCACCCCCTCCAGCGCTCCCCCAGCGCCCCCTCCTCCCTGCCCACCACGTTTTGATTGATGCAGCCGCCACTGGGACCAATACCAGTTGACAAACTCTTATGGGTTCTTCAGAAGAACCCCTTGAGTAGGGGGCCATCCCAAGGTCATAGAAAGAAGAAGCTATGACAATGAATACTGGAAGACTTATGCACCAATCGGGCAACATTAGTGCTACACTGCCATTTGTGGCTCCTCACCAGCATCGACTTGCCTAGCAGATGTGGTTTTCTGCTTTGGGACACCAGTCATAAAGTCCCTGGATCACTAACTTTGTCTAATGCTTGCTGCAGGGGAAGAAATATGTGATAAACCTGCTGCAGGCAGAGAAGTCCATGTATCCCTTCAGGTGCCTACCTCCTACATATATAAGAGCCCAGCTCTACAAATACTGGTCCACAGAAGCCAACGAAAAAGGAGAGCTGCCCAGATTGTGGTGGAGGGGGCAGCATGTGGAAGAATTCTATCTTACTGTGTTCCTGGGTGATGCCAAATGTAAGGCAATGCTAGTCTAACATGGTCTCATTGCTAAAGGGACTCTAAAGCAAGCTATGGATGCACCTTTGCCATTTTCCCTTAAGGCTATCTGAACTATGTCCACCAGTACACTGCACCTGCTGTGTTGTGGTCGCTTCTCCTCATGGCGGCCACAATCAGCCTTCTAAGAGCAATCATGGGTCGGACATATTTCAGCAAGCAAAAAAGTCCAAAGCGACCCAACATTGCTATGGCACAGAACTTAGGAGACAAAAACCCAAAAGCCAGAAAAAAGAAGAGCCAACAGCTGAAACAACAGAGGACAAACCAGAACCAAAGCAGAGGCCTGCTGCCCAAGCTAATGTCAAGATGAAGAAAGCAGAAAAAAGTTAGTTTGTGCACACCTACTCCTCCTCCTGCTTTTTTTTTTAAATTGCACTTTGCACTTCTTTTTATAATTATAACCAGTTGTAATTGTACCCTTAATTTGCGCTTTAGTGGTAACTGCATTGTGACACTTGGCGGTATAGCTGAAACCCGATTGACTAGAGTGTCGTGTAGTTCCTTTAAAACCTATATAGGATCTGCGCGTTTAGACAACATGCACTGCGGGCTTGGTGTCTAAACTGATTCCAGACACCCCCACCGGGTATGTTGGCCTATATACCAACTAGCTCACAGTTCCCCTAGAAACTCCTCTTATCAAGGAGAGAATAGTTCTTGGCAACTATCGAACATGACAACCCTGATCTCTCAGAACTGTGGAAACAGTGCAATACTTTTCGCTCAGTCACTCGTGCTCACTTGATCTCAGAGAGATACACAGAATAAGCGATATGGACATTTTTCAATAAGCATTTATTGAACATTCTTCATTCTAGTGTAAAATAGATGTGTTGAAACAATCATCAGACAGTAACAGATATAAATGATTAGAAGCACTAAAAAGGTAAAAGGATTGTAGATTTCTACCATTTTGCTATAACCATGAATACAGGCAAGTATATGAAATACATGACAATGAAATGCATACTCCTATGATGCTATCCTAACTAGATGTACCTAAGTGTACCTAGCATGTATCTAGGTGTGAAGCCAAGAATCCCTCTAGGATAAAGTCAACCCCATTACCTGAAGTGAGAGACTGTGGGACCCCGTCTTGGTCTCGAGTTGGGTACCCTGCAAGGGATGTTCAGACCACTGCGAGCTGGAGTGTCTGCATGCAGGTACCTCAGCGTCTCGCGTCAGTGTGTTGGCATGGAAGTCGTGATCTCCTCTGACTATCTCAGCAAGATGTGATGTTTATATACCCGAAGGAATCCCCAGGGGTTCTACCTTGCTGTGCCACTGTCGGACTTAGGATGACATCAGGAATGTACCTTGTACATAGTTATTATGCAGGAGATGGTAGTCCTGCTGAGTTTCCGAGAATCCAGGATCCTCATGCATACTGTATGAGGCTATTGTTCAGGGAAAAACCCAGCGTTCTGTAAGCAGTACTGTAACTAGGTAAAGGGTCAGGCCTAGCAGCCCATTATGTATGTAATGTGGGGACGAATATAGGTGAAAGGTTGTGATGTTACCCGGGCCTATATCGGGGTACCTATATGGAATATAACACCCACTCCTCATCCGACTGGACGACATAATCTAATTCTAACGTACTACCTGTCTAGGTACTGGTACACAAACATATGTAATAAAAACAATAGTTTTGCAAAAAAAAATGTAATTTGTTTTTAAAACTCTAAAAAGTGTTAAAACAGAACTTGTCACTCAAGCAATAACTCTAATGTGTCCGTATATAAAGTTCGAACTACTACAAGCATCGGAAAGCCATCCAGGTCATAAAAAGTGTCAATTTGTTTTGGAGTTCAAATTTTGAGTTTGTTTAAATATTTTTTTTCCGGCACACGACGAGCCAAATGTTTGTGTCCTAGCTGGTAGACGCAACATCGCTGTTGCCTGCCTTCGCAGACGACGATCCCAGTAACACCTCGCAGATTACGTCAATTGAGCACAGATGATCTTCCGTACTGCCTGCAGCCGTTGCTGGGGCAGCCTGTGCACCATCTAAAGCCTGGGTGTTCGTGGAGGAGCCGGTGTTCATACCAACAGGAGCATACAGTTCCTGTGGTGGCTCCAAGAATGGCGCCATCAACATAGGAATACGCTGGGGACACTGCAGAACATGGGCCGTTATCGGGTCCAGCAATGCATCAACGTCCGGCTGCGCAACTGATGCAAGTGTCAGACAGAGATCCAACATGCATTATTCTCCGCAGAACAGGCATCGGAGAACTGGTAAGATGCAGTCCATCCAGACTGGTCTAAATGACAGGAACCAAGATGCACTTAGTCCCCGTAGGCGAGGTGTGCCCAGATGTTGTACCATGCGATCACGGTATTTGCGTTCCTGGAGTGCTTTTTCCATCTCCTTGGTGACTGGGACGTCCATTGCATAGCAGAAAAAGTACAATCAGGATACCTGCTATTAGAAACAGGATCAGCAGAAGTCCTCCAAAAATGCTTCCAAATACGGAGTGTTTAAAGTTTGGTATAACTCCGAGGACCGTCTGAAAGGCACTTAACAGTCCCGAACCTATGGTCTTAAATAGGTGGACTATACCCGTTGTATCAGACATGTTGAAGATACGATTCACCATTTCTGTGAAATGGAAAGGGCAGTTCGTACGTATTAGTGCCTGTATCTCGGCCCAAGGACCTTGCGATCTGGAGATCAAAAGTCTCCCGGGCGGAGGTTAAGGGCACGGTTTTCTGTAGAAGCATGGCTTTCATTCTGCTCAGAGTATCAAACCATATAAGAGAAACATTCAATAAAGGCCATAGCTGCGCCTCCCTGAATGTATGTGTCTGTGGAAACAATACTTGCATACAGCAAGTAACCCTGGAGCTCACGGTTACCAGATATGCGATGCCCGGAAGCATCCCACAACAACCTTGATCGTTCAGCATCAAGTAACTCCCATTTGAGTGAAGCCTGAATACCAAAGTGATCACAGCTGTCGGGGTACCTTTCAAATGACAGGATAGGTTTGCCGCTGAACCATTACAAGCTCCGTGTAGCATAATATCCTGGCATATGAGAGATCCACTCAAAGCGTTCTCACAGTTAGTACCGCTTAGAAACACTTCTGATCTATTGTACTGTAGAATGTCATCTATCGTAGCCCCTTCATTTGATGTATAATTTTCCTCGGTATGTGATGGTGTTGGAATCCAAGGCGTGTTCAAGTCCTTGTTCTTGGCTATCCCAAGACAGGAAGTTTGTTGCACAGTTTCATTTAGAAAAATCATCTGCTGTGGAATGAGGCATGCTCTAAATAGCGTTTCTGTTGCCTGGACTTGCCAATCTCTAGAACCCCAGACGGATTTTAAGTCTATGGTGTCTTTCCATAAGTCGAAACCCTGTTCAGACAGCTGGGTAATAAAGGAAGCAGAGTAAATCTGTTTGTTATTTGTTAGCATATTTTTCTGTACTGGTGTAGGTGCAACCTTATAGTAATATGAGGTTGGGTCTGAAACATTAAACCCTGAAAAATATGAAAATTTTTGTGCAAACGTTTTTGAACTGCTTTTCGGTGGTGTAGGGCAATGTTCCCATTGGTGATATGAGAAAACATTCCTAGGGCTACTGGATTTGTGTAGAAAATGATGACCACAATGTTGATAACAATACATAGGGGCCGATTCCGATCTGGGCCGGAAAACGTACCGACCGACTCAGTTCGGGAATTTAGTCCGACCGACACGTATCGGTGCTGCCCGATCCGCCTAGTACGATGCAATGCACGTGGAACACGACCGACTCGTACGGAACACAATCCGAGCGACCGAACCGCACGGAAACCAGCTACCCGGCCGGAAAAACACGCGATTCGAACCGACCGACACGCAGCAGGAATGAAGCCCACAGAAACGTACCCGCGAACTCCGACCCGCGCAGTACGATGCAATGCGTGTAAAACTAAACCGAGTTGCACAGAGCTCAAGCCGTACGACCGACACGCATACAAAACGGAGCCGAAGCAACCCAATTCTCCGCGACCGACGCGTACGCCACACATAAAACACAGCCTGAAAGACTCGGAGAAGCACGCACCAGCCAACTGCAGCATCCGACTCGGTCAGGAGAACGTCTCCTACATGCCCCAAAACTACAAAGGAATAAATACAAAAAAAGGGCCAAACAAGCAATGACAAAGTCAATAAATACTGGGGGGGGGGGAAATGGAACAAAGACACACCCACAACTCCACCCATATAAAGGCCACAAATCCCTACCATGATCCTTTGCAAATACAAATGACCTGCCAGCACAGAACACCATCAGACAGCAACCACAGACACACCCACAACTCATCCATCACACAAGCCACACACCATTAGCAACTCCCTAATAGCACCCTCAAATACACCCAGCAAAACCTACACACACCTACCCTCACTTGCACACTCACACACACACCAATCCCCACCACCACCCATCACCATGCCCCCAAAGAAGAATCCAAAGTTCCTAGACAGTGAATTGGAAGTGTTGGTAGATGAAATCCTCAGGGTAGAGCCACAATTGTTTGGTACACTGGTCCAACAGACCCCCATGTCGCAGAAAACCAAGATGTGGGAGAGGATCGTCGACAGGGTGAACGCACAATCACCATGTTTGCACACAAAGGAAGACATCCAGAACAGGTGGTATGATGTGCGCAGGAGGGTCAAGGCCCTACTGAAGAAGGATTACACCTTGAGCCATCGCACCGGCAGTGGCCTTCCTGCCAAACCAGTATACCTCAGGCCCTGGGAGGAGAAGGTGCGGGCCATCCTACCACCAGAGAGCGTACATGAACTATCAAACATCCCAGAGCCTGGTGAGTACACAACCAATATACCCAATATCGTGTGACAATACACACACATCACTGTCAAGGGGATAGTCAAACCATGCACCATCAGCAAAGCCACAGTAACCAAAACAGAATCATCCCAAGATGTGTATGTTAGTTAGACAAACACAATACCTGCCATCCCAAAGTGAAATGTAACTGTGTCATGACATGTACAAACCCAACAACAAATAGAGCAAGGCAGCCGCACAAATCTAACCAACAAACACTGTCAGACATTTTGCCACCACCAGAACACCACCTCACAGGGAAGCTCACTGAAAGGAAGGAATTCTGTGTATGCTGGTGAAGTCAGTGTAGCCAATAGCATGATGGGAGTTGTAGTCACAGATATTGCTCACCCTCACAATTGGCCCATCAACACCACTCTGAACCATGCTCACATCATAGGGAGTGGAAAAGAACTGACAAGATGGCTGACACTGGGTACTGCTGTGGGGAGCACAAGGCCCTGCTGGGAACTGGGCACCAACCAACAGCAGGACACCACTGACTGACATCCTGAAAGCAAACTTGCACTCCCTGCAATGGAAGCACGTTCCATGGTGGGATATCTGGCTGGGTGGGAAGGAGGACTGACAGCACTGACCATAGTTACCAGCAGCTTTACTCACACACACCCTTAACACAAACTCCACACAACTCACCTGGGAGAATGCATTGCCTCACACTCTAATTAAATATCCCACAAAGAACCACCACCCTGGGTTATGCTGTGTGAAGCACAGGGACACTTTTGGGACTTGTAGCCAAACTAACGCCAGGACAACACTGTCAGCCATCCTGTCAGCACAGGCACACTACCCCACAGGGAAGCAGAGTCAAAAGGAAGGAAGTATGGGCAAGCTGGGAAGGGGGTGTAGGCAATAGCATGATGGGAGTGGTAGTCACAGCTCAACATCCCCCACCCACATGGCCCAGCAAGCTCACACTGAAGCATGCACACCTCAGAGGGAGTGAAAAGCCACCTCAAAGATGTCTGACACTGGCCTCAGCTGTGTGGAGCACAAGGCCCTGCTGGGAACTGGGCACCAACAAACAACAGGACCACACTGTCAGCCATCTTGCCATTGCTGTCACACTCACACACAGTGAAGTCCACTCAAAAGGAAGGAAGTATGGGCATGCTGGGAAGGGGGGTGTAGGCAATAGCATGATGGGAGTAGTAGTCACAGCTCAACATCCCCCACCCGCATGGCCCAGCAAGCTCACACTGAAGCATGCACACCTCCCAGGGAGTGAAAAGCTACTTCAAAGATGTCTGACACTGGTGCTCTGTTGTGGGGTGCACAAGGCCCTGCTGGGAACTGGGCACCAACCAACAACAGGACACCACTGTCAGCCATCTTGCCATTGCTGTCACACTCACACACAGTGAAGTCCACTCAAAAGGAAGGAAGTATGGGCATGCTGGGAAGGGGGTGTAGGCAATAGCATGATGGGAGTGGTAGTCACAGATATTGGTCACCCTCACAATTGGCCCATCAACACCACTCTGAACCATGCTCACATCACAGGGAGTGGAAAAGAACTGACAAGATGGCTGACACTGGGTACTGCTGTGGGAGCACAAGGCCCTGCTGGGAACTGGGCACCAACCAACAGCAGGACACCACTGACTGACATCCGGAAAGCCAACTTGCACTCCCTGCAATGGAAGCACGTTCCATGGTGGGATATCTGGCTGGGTGGGAAAGAGGACTGACAGCACTGACCATAGTTACCAGCAGCTCTTCTCACACACACCCTTAACACAAACTCCACACAACTCACCTGGGAGAATGCATTGCCTCACACTCTAATTAAATATCCCACAAAGAACCACCACCCTGGGTTATGCTGTGTGAAGCGCAGGGACACTTTTGGGACTTGTAGCCAAACTAACGCCAGGACAACACTGTCAGCCATCCTGTCAGCACAGGCACACTACCCCACAGGGAAGCAGAGTCAAAAGGAAGGAAGTATGGGCAAGCTGGGAAGGGGGGTGTAGGCAATAGCATGATGGGAGTGGTAGTCACAGCTCAACATCCCCCACCCACATGGCCCAGCAAGCTCACACTTGCTGGGCCACCTCACAGGGAGTGAAAAGCCACCTTAAAGATGTCTGACACTGGCCTCAGCTGTGGGGAGCACAAGGCCCTGCTGGGAACTGGGCACCAACAAACAACAGGACCACACTGTCAGCCATCTTGCCATTGCTGTCACACTCACACACAGTGAAGTCCACTCAAAAGGAAGGAAGTATGGGCATGCTGGGAAGGGGGGTGTAGGCAATAGCATGATGGGAGTGGTAGTCACAGCTCAACATCCCCCACCCGCATGGCCCAGCAAGCTCATACTGAAGCATGCACACCTCCCAGGGAGTGAAAAGCCACTTCAAAGATGTCTGACAATGGTGCTCTGTTGTGGGGAGCACAAGGCCCTGCTGGGAACTGGGCACCAACCAACAGCAAGACACCACTGACTGACATCCTGAGAGTCAACCTGCACCCACTGCAACGTGGCATGCTTCATGGTGGGATAACTGGGCTGGGGGGAGAAGGAGGGCCGGATGTCAACAAAATACCACCAATGCTGGCCATGCACACACCTCAACATTCACATTGAAATGCTTCAGATTGGCAGGACAATGTGCTACACCAATACCAACCTCTGACTGTGACAACTTAGGACAATGCAATGTACAGGCCCGCATCCAGAGGTACAGTCACAACTGTCAGGTGTTTGAACCATTGATGCCTATAGAAACATAACATGCATTGTGTGTCTCTTCCAAAAACAGGTGATGATGGGGACACAGCAGCAGACTGGTGTGGAACAGCCTCTGCCCTCCTCGGATAGCGAAGACCTACCTGGCACCTCCGGTGTGAGTCATCAGGCAGCACCAGCAGGACCACCATCTGCACCACCTGCACCCACTCCTCCAACAACTGCCAACACACAGACCACCCCCGCCGACACGGACAGACCAAGGACCACCAATGACAATAGCACAGTGACCCCGGCCCACCGTGAAGCAACGGACAACAACCCCAGTACCAACCCCCAAGGGGGCCTAGGGTCACCTGTGCGTGCCAACGCAGGTCCCGCACGTGTGGCCAGGGGTGGTGGGAGGGGTGGTAGGCAGAGGTCGCTGATTGCAGAGGGGTCTGGACTGCATGATGACCCACAACTGGTACGCATTGCTGATGCGTACCAGAATAGCACCGGAGAGGTCAGCCAGGTAGTGGGGATCCTCAAGGACATTCAACAGCAGCAGGCTGCCCATCATGCCCGCTTGCACACTCCCACACTGTCCCATATGGAGACACACATGGCTGGCATGGAGTCCAAGTGGGACACATTGCAAGAACTGACAGCGGTGCATAGGGACATATTGACATGCCTCCGCCAGATTAGCACCAACATGGCCACACCTCCCTGTGTGCCCACAACATCTGGTGATGCAACAACTGCAACTGCCACAGGGAGGGAGGATGACTCTGGCGGAGAGTCCTCTGCACCGCAGCAGCCTGCACGTGAGGGTCCCCCCCAAAGAAGAGGGGTCGTCCGAGGAAGGAGAACTGAGAGGCCGATGGCCATGTACATCCCCCAGGAACCCAACACCTGTTCTGGAAATCCACCTTTGTGTGCAAACTGTTCACCCTGCCGAATGCAACCCAACACTCTCACATGACATGGGGAGTTTAAGTTGGACCAATGTATCAGATGACTGTGGACTTTACTCAGGACATTTCTGCTACCAACACTTCCAACTCATCTGGGAACTTTGGATTACAATCCCAATGTACAGCACCCACCATCCTGTGCACTGTCCCCACACATGTATGTAAATAAAATCACTAATACACCATATTTGCCTCTGTTGTGATTCCAACGTTGTTTCTGTCATGGAGATGATGATCTGCTAAATGACACTGTGCATGCTAACTGCTACAGCAAGTTCAACACCGTCATGTGAGTCATGGCGACGTGACACATATGAGGGAGACACACCACTAGGGCTACACAGCACATACACACCAGGGCCATCGGACTCATCGCCTACACTGATGTTGCCAGGAAATACAGTGGAATGCACAGACACCACACCTATTCAGAGTCTGTGTTAACTAGCCCACAGGTGCAGTAAGCAAATGTCAGTCAGATGTGTGACCACAGACATCGCACATCCCAAAGTGAAGCACAGGTTTATTACACATTTGCAACATGTTGTTTCCACACAGATGCAAGGTAATCCCACGTGGCTGTGGCCACACAGTCAACAATTGTAGAAGAAATAAAGTCCAGGGGTGTGGGCACATCACCTGTAGGGAAACGACTGCTTCCACCCTGGAAGTTTAACCATGGTGTCGGGGGATCCGAGTGGACCAAACAACTCTGAAAGCACCCTGTGAAGGACAGACATGACACACAGTCAAAAGCACTGAAGAACAGGACAGAACTGCAATACTCATGCCCAATACATGTCACAAGGTACCTACACAAAACCAAGTTAGCATGTCAACACTGTTGGGGAGTACAGACTACCTGTAAGGACACACCGCTGCACGCATCCAGTCAAGTAGCACATGGCCACACTCAAACAGCAACAGAGCACCACCAACACATATTATGCAAACTCAAATCATTGACATGACATCTCTGGACACTCACATTCAGCTGAAGAAGTTGGTGATGAGCTGTGTGCGGACATCACCCTCATCATCATCATCACTGGCATCGTGGTCCAGGCCAGGATCCTCCACAGGTGGCGGGTGTTGGTCATCGTCATCCAGGATGAGAGGCAACTCCTTCCGCACTGCCAGGTTGTGTAGCATGCAGCAGACGATGAAAATCTTGCACACCTTTGCTGGGGCATATGGGAGGGCCCCTCCTGTCTTGTCCAGGCAGCGAAAGCGGCTCTTCAGGAGACCAAATGTCCGCTCGATCACTCTCCTGGTCCGACCAAGTGCCTCATTGTAGCACATCTGGGCTGGTGTCACAGGTTTCCTGAGGGGTGTCAGCAACCACGGCATGTTGGGGTATCCGGAGTCACCTACATACAGACAATTGCACGTTAGCTGAGTTGGAAAAGAGGGTGGAATACAACATTGCAGAACACACACAATGGTACAAAGTCAGCACCCACCGACGCTGGTTCGGCATCTGTGACATTATCCTCGGGATGCGACTACTCCTCATCACGTAGGCATTGTGTGCAGAACCGGGGAAACGTGCACACACATGTGAGATGGTCATATCTGCAAGACATACCACCAGAGCATTGATCGAATGGTAATGTTTCCTGTTCCTGTATGCCTGCTCATGTGCCTGTGGTGGTACCAAAGCCACATGTGTCCCATCAATGGAGCCAATGACATGTGGCATCCTCCCCAGGGCATAGAAGTCACTCTTCACGTCAGTGAGTTGTTGAGGTATAGGGAAATAGATGTACTGGTTCAGGAATCCCAACATTGCCTCCAAAACATCGCGTAGCACACGGCTGAACATGGTCTGTGACATCCCACCAGCAGACGCCACAGTGTGTTGAAAGGTACCGGTGGCAAAGAAGTGTAGGGCTGCCATCACCTTCACCTTGGAGGTCAGCGCTGTAGGGTATGTCCTGCCAGGTTGCAAATGTGGGGCCAACCGCACCGTCAATTCCTCAATCAGCGGCCTGTTGAAGCGGTACCGTCGGATGCAGTCACGTTCAACCATGGTTGCAAGGTCAGGGAATGGTCTATGGACAGCCGGTGCCCTGCAGTGCATAGGTGAACAAAGAAAGATTGTCAGTCACCCCACATATGTGGCATTGACCATACTCAATATCACATGATACATCATTACAAGACACAAGTACTTGATGTGTGTGCCGTTCTGTATGGACATATATGGCACCTACATGGCCAACATCTAACATCACAGTTCAACATGTGTTGACAACAAGTTCCAGGTCGTGCTATGGGAAATCATTAGGCTGTGTCACAGTACCCATGTACTGCTGTCACGTTCCAAACACACACCACAGTGACAAGTGAGGACAGATGTGCCACAGGCATCACAGCTCATTGACAGGTAGATTCCCAGGGACCCTGTATTGCCACATGGACATTGGCACGACATGGCGTATCATGTACACGTCAGCAATACAACCATGACTCCCACAGGTAGTGGCCCCTGTTGCCTCTGCAGGACAGACATGGACGTCTGTGACACACACACGCACAACATCAAAGTCGATGCACAAACAACGTGGATGTGGAGACTGTCTCCCATTGTGCACATTGAATCAGAGACATCTGAAACACAACATGCACACAGACTGTGGAGGGCCATCACTATTGTGGCAATGGGTCACCCTGTGACGTACATACCTTCCCACATGGGACTCAGGGTGTATGTGACATGACATACACATACACAACCTGGAAATGTGACCATGCAACATGCCCTGAACTGAACAGTTGCACATCACAGTGGTCATGTGCACAACACACAAAGGATTCTGTCCCCATGAACACGTGCACGGCCTGGGAGTGGCTGCGCACAAGTGCCACCAAAAAAAACACAGGTTGACCCCCATACACACACAGGTAATGCAGCCTTACATGCCTTAGGATACAGTGTGGACAGGCTGTGGTGTTGTAGGTGTGCCCCTGAGTCCCTGGCAAGTAATTGTGGCTGGCATACGTTCACCAGTGACAACCATGGTGACATATGCGAGTGATTTGTACAGGGACGCGTTGTACAGCAATGGACCGATCGGTGTGCACGCATTGGCCATTGCATTTGATGTGAACGGGTACGCGTCGTACAGCAATGGACCGATCAGTGAGCACGCATTGGCCATTGCATATGATGTGAACGGGTACGCGTCGTACAGCAAAGGACCGATCGGTGTGCACGCATTGGCCATTGCACATGATGTGGTCAGAAATACGCGTTGTACAGCAATGGACCGATCGGTGTGCACGCATTGGCCATTGCATATGATGTGGTCAGAAATACGCGTTGTACAGCAATGGACCGATCGGTGCGCACGCAATGGCCATTGCATACGATGTGAACGGGTACGCGTTGTACAGCAATGGACCGATCGGTGCGCACGCATTGGCCATTGCATATGATGTGAACGGGTACGCGTCGTACAGCAATGGACCGATCGGTGCGCACGCATTGGCCATTGCATATGATGTGAACGGGTACGCGTCGTACAGCAATGGACCGATCGGTGCGCACACATTGGCCATTGCATATGATGTGGTCAGAAATACGCGTTGTACAGCAATGGACCGATCGGTGTGCACGCATTGGCCATTGCATATGATGTGGTCAGAAATACGCGTTGTACAGCAATGGACCGACAGGTGCGCACGCATTGGCCATTGCATATGATGTGAACGGGTACGCGTCGTACAGCAATGGACCGATCGGTGCTCACGCATTGGCCATTGCATATGATGTGAACGGGTACGCGTCGTACAGCAATGGACCGATCGGTGCGCACGCATTGGCCATTGCATATGATGTGAACGGGTACGCGTCGTACAGCAATGGACCGATCGGTGCGCACGCATTGGCCATTGCATATGATGTGAACGGGTACGCGTTGTACAGCAATGGACCGATCGGTGCGCACGCATTGGCCATTGCATATGATGTGAACGGGTACGCGTCGTACAGCAGTGGACCGATCGGTGCGCACGCATTGGCCATTGCATATGATGTGGTCAGAAATATGCGTTGTACAGCAATGGACCGATCGGTGCGCACGCATTGGCCATTGCATATGATGTGAACGGGTACGCGTTGTACAGCAATGGACCGATCGGTGCGCACGCATTGGCTATGGCCTCGCATGGCAACGGACGCGTTTTCGAACCTTTAACGAGTCTGATGCAGTGAATTCAGTTGGACACCCACAACAATGTTGCAAAATCATGGGTGTCATGAAGTTGAACTTTTGAAGGATGCTGTGGGCGTGTATGAGTGGTGCAATTCCATGGATTGGCCAGATTCAGAAGATGCAAACGACTTGGACCTATCACTTTGGACACATGGGACAGTATCTGCCTCTGCAGCACACATATAATGCTGGCTGTTCCCCTGAGAGCTCACTTGCCTGCATTACATGCTCCAGGACGACATCTGCCACCACCACTGCTGCTGTATCTGCATCCTCTGGCTACTGCAATGGCACGTACTGTGGAGAGAGCCCCTGCCTTCAGCACTGAGGAGAACCAGCCTCCTTCCACAGTACAGCAAGCTGTGTGGGAAACCAGGGGAGCAGGTGAGTGTGCTGTCCACTGCCTTACTAAATGTGCATGTTGTCTGACTAGCAAGACTTACAGTGTGCACGCCACTGGCTAGCATGCTCACTGAGTAGTTGTCACCCCCAAAGTGTGTAGTTACATGCACTGAACAGGTATAGTGCAGTAACAGTGCATTCCAACAAGGTTTTACTTCCCAGGCAATGATACCATGTAGTAACTGCTGGCAAACTGTTCATAGCCATCGTTGCACTGCCTGTGTACATCATGTGCCCCTGTGATTGAGACATGTATATCCAAATGTGTGATGCACGGATATGTTGCATGTGTAGTAATGGCCTTTTCACTTTGTCATCCTCACAGGTTGATGCCCACCAGAAGCAGGAAATCTGGCTGACCATCGCCCGGGCAGTAAGATCCGTGGGGGTCTACAAGCGCCGGATCCGCAACTGCCAGAAGAGGTGGCAGGACCTTCGGGGCTGGACCCGGAGGATCGCAAGGGTCCAGCTGAAGCTGTCGCCTCCTCGCAGGAGGGGCGGACACCGGACCCTGACCCCCACCTGCTCAGGATCCTGGCGGTGGTCTTCCCTGACCTGGATGGGCAGCTGAAGGCCAGACAGCAGCAAGGAGGGGGTGAGTCCATGACTACACTGTGAACTTTGTCTGACATGCTATGTGCCCTCCTCTGGCCTGGTTAAACTTCCACAGTACATCAGTCTTGTGGTCCAGGACCCATGTCCCTCAATTGTGACATGCCCACTCCTCATCTGATACCCAGGTGTGGCCCTTACAGTCAGGAAATTGTGTCACTTGGGTACTGTGTCCTTGCATTTTGCTTAGCTCAAGGTGGGGGACAGCATTTGTTCCCGTAACTTTGTGGTGGCCCTCATGGGTGGGACAATTGCTTACACAATGCCTGAGTTCTGACATGTAATCTGCGTGTAACTTTGATATGTGGTCCAATTGCTGATCTGACTCACAACATGTGCCTGGGGTATTTGGCACACACCCATGCTGCGGGTGGGAACAATGTTTGGGCCTCAGGAGTATGTATATCAAGTGTGTCATACATACTTAGCCACCTGCCTACTGTCCAGGGCTCATCCCTCTTTCACGTGGAGCAGGACAGTCATACCTACTCCAGGCCATACAATACACTCTGTACTCCCACTCCCGTGTATCAGCTGACACGTTGTGCTCAGTGAAATGTTCCCTCAGGTGTCTGCCTCTGTGTCATTGTGCTGTGGCTCCGTTGTCAGGACTACTGGGGTGTTTATTGGTGAGGGCTCAGCATGCCACCTGAGATGTGACCATAGGAGACGATACTTGTGTGACATATAGGTGTTTGATCACTTGACTGTGCAGACTGGGGTATGCGACTGTGAAGTTCAGGCAGCTGTTTCCCATTCACAGCAGATTGTGAGGTGCTCAGGTTCAGAGGGTTGTGTTTCATGTCTCCCATATGTCCAATTGGTATGACGTGGAGAAATAAGAGTTCAGATGATGTGGTTTGTGGGGGATGGACATGTGCACTTGTCAGCTACAGAACTTGCATTCCCCATGACCTAGGATTGTGACACAGTGCAGACTGTTGTTGGCTGGCTGCCCTGCCCATGTGACTGGAGACAGTGATGTATGACTTTGCAGGCATGCCTGTGCCATGGCATTAAACTCCCTAAGAGTGATCCTGCAGGTGAGTGACATGTGCTACATGCACCCCATTGTGGCATTGACTATCAGGACATGGGTGCATCATGGTGTCTGGTGCTGGTATGCATCACATGCATTTCAAAATAGACTCTGGCCATCCCTTTATCCGGACACCTGTACTGACTCAGTAGCAAGAGATGTGATGTGTGCATGTTCACATACTTCACCGTGTTCTATGCAATGTCCAACTACTGTGTAGGTGGTGCATGTGTCCACACTGGGGTATTACCATCCGACAGGCACCAGACAGATGCGTGCAAGGCCAGGAGGGATGTGAGTGCCATGGTTGACCATCAGACTGACAATTGGCTTATCCTACTCTGTTTGAGCACTTTTGGCAATGTTCAACTAAGGATGCCAGGGCTTGCTCTGTAATGTGCTGTACTTACTGTGGTGTGTGCGGTCAGTGCAGGTGACTGATGTTTGTCTGTTTCCCTAATTGTTTGTAGATACATCCACGGCCACAGGAGGGGACAGCTCCACGGACCAGGAGGAGCCGCAGAGCCAGACTGGGTCAGCAGCCGATGAGTGGTCGGAGGGACCCAGTGGCACGGAGACGAGGGGAGCCACACCGAGGAGTCCTCAGCACCATCCACCTCAGCTGAGGACCACAGCAGCTCGGAGGATGACTCCCTTGTGATGACTCCCTTGTGGAGGCGGGTGTCAGGAGCCACCACACCCCAGCTAGTATTGCTGTCCCCGCCACCACCACCACCACCGCCCTCCCATCGGCTCCCATTCCAGAGGTCCGTGGAGGCTCCCGTGTTCGGGAGCATGTCTCCTTCGTGCCAGGCACCGCACCCCCTGCCCCTGTGTCCCCTGCTGCCCTGAGTGAGGAGTCTGTGTACCTACTTCACCAGCTCCATGTAGGGCAGACAGCAATGCTGAGTGTCCTCCATGCCCACACCACTCTGTTGACACAGCTGGTGTCGTTCATGGAGGGCATCTCATCGGGCATGTCTGCCCTACAGAGGAGCAATAGGTCCATGGACTCCTCCCTGACGGCAGCAGTGTCCCTCCTCCAACAGTCCCTCACCCCTCCTACCTCTGCCCCATTCACACTTCCTGGCACCCTACCTGTCCCAAGCACATGCACACCTGCACAATCACCCAAACACACAGACACGAGCAGCACAGGAACACCCAAAACAAAAACAAAACGGGCACGCAAGCATCCTCAGGGGACTGATACCACACCCACAGGGGATGGGGAACAGACACACACACAGGCATCCACAGTCACTCCGCAGTCCTCCGATACCTCTCCCTCAAAGGCCCCTTCCCTTGCCTCACCTGCAACCCCACCTACAAAGCAGCTCTTACTCTGTGACCTCGGCCTCTTCCCCTCCGATCCAGCTGATCCAGCATACAGGGGGAAGAGGAAGTCCACCCACACAGAGGGAGTGCCCTCGCCCCCGGACACCCTCCCCCAGGCACAGACAGACTGAGGCCCCCATCCGCAAGTCCCCCGGACCCGGAAGAGCAAGACCCCGCCGCCGCCCTGCAGCTCAACCACCAAGTCTCCTTCCTCCATCCTTCAGGCCCCCACTTCACAGGTTCCCCCACCACACCCTGCCCCAGGTTCCCCCACCCACAGATACACCATCCCCAAAATGATCCGGCCTTCTCCCCCTACCACTTGCTCTTCCAGCACCACACCCCTGCTGCGCTTGTTTGTGCCACTGGTGTGGAGACCGTGTCCTCCCCCTCTGTCCTGCCCACCTTACCTGAACCCCATTCTACTCCCCTGGAGACAGGCACTGCAGTGGAGTCCACTACCACCCCGTCTGACTTGGGCACTGCAGTGGGGAACCTGTCCACTCCACCTGCCCAGCCCACTGCAGTTGTGCCGGCACCCACACCATCTGACTCATGCCCCCCAGTTGTGCCGGCACACACCATGTCAGACACCTCCACTGCAGTTGTCAGTGACTCTCCAGCACCCACCACCCCTTCCCTGCCTCCTTCTGGTGAGCCCTGATCCTGTCCGTGTGGTGCCTGGCCTGCCCCCCCGTATGCCCCTCCGAGGGGAATGTCCCTGGTGTGTAGCAGTGCAGGCATGCAAAGGGTGACATCTGCCACTGTCACCCTGTTTGGACTTTTATAATGGACTGGCCATTGGCCTTTGTGTTTTTTCTACACTTTCACTTTTAAACACACATATGCTGAATAAAGCTACTTTCTGTTCTATAGTGGTTTTGCTTCTGATGTACATGGTGTTGATGATGCTAACCATGCCCTTGCTGCAGTGATGGCGATTTTTGATATCAGGAAAATGAAGTGTTACTGTGCAGGACCCCATGTGGTCCAGGGGGAATGTGTCCTATCCTGGTGTGTATCCATGTCATCCTTTGCAACAATATGAGGGTGTCATGTTTTCAATATTTGGCAATGGGATTTCCTACTTTTATTTGCAATATCACATCTGTGGCTTACACCCCTGCACATCTGTTGTGCTTGCTATTGTTCAATTTGTCTATTTCCCTGATCGTGTGACCATCTCCACTGGACATGCAAGTTTGGGCATCAATGGGGAAGGACTCATCTGTGTTATCAGTGCAACTTGCTATACATGTGTGTTGGATCTGTGCAGATGATTTCGGTGACACTCCCATGACCAGGCTGATATGACGAGAGCCTTCATTTTGTGCTAATTGTTGACTGAGTGACCAAGTGTTCTGCTGACGTGATAGAGCCCTACAGAGACAACGTATGGCACAGCTTTCCTTACACAGGAGTGGAGTCCCCTCATGGCAGTGTGTAATTCCGTGACATTGCCTGAGCCCAAGGTGTGTGTTGTGTGAGCATGTCTGTGTGTGTTCACTTCCATTTTGCTAGGCAGGCTGGGATCCCTAGTGATGTTCCTGTTTGTGATGCTTGCTGAGTTGACCTATGTTCCCCCAAAGTCTTCTCCCTGGGTTCTCTGGGATGTGGGTGCATGGCACATTACTGGTCATCAGGGTGTCACCCATAGGTGTGTTTGCTGTCAGGGCTGAGTTTGTGGGCAAACGCAGATGAGACACAGTCAGGATTCCCCTTGGCACTTGTTGGTTACACAAGTCATGTAATTTACAGTTTGTGGTAGCTTTCAGTGATTGTGACACGTTGTGTGTGTGACAGCTGCCACTCCTCAGGGTCAGAGCTGCAATGTTGGAAGTTGTGTATGTGTGTTCTTTGTGGGTGACCTTGGCTTCTTCATTGGTGTGTGACTGTGGCCGGGATCCCATTGGTTGGTGTGGATTTGACGTCATGCCCATATACGGCGTACTGTGCAGTGTGTCAGACATTCACGAGTCTTGTTGACTGGCCATGTGTGATGTGTTTCTGCACCTTAGTACCCACCACCACCCCTGGGATTGTCATGGGTGCATGTACAATGTCAGCAGTCCATGTGAGCTTCACTGCTGCACATTGGTGGAGATCAAGGTGTGTGGTGTTGAGTGTGTGCAAATGAGAGTTGTTTCACGGCTAGACCCCTGCCTCCATATTGGCCTTGGCTGACAGGCCGTGCTGATTGATTTGTGCTTGTGTAGGTGTGATGGTAGTTTGTTGCTCAGGACACATGACTGTGGTTCACAGTGTGAACGACATCTAGCTTTGTCATCACAGTGGGATTATCATGCAGGCCAGTGTCACCACAATGTGGGGTCCCTGGGGGTAGTGCTGTGGTGGGTCTGTGTCTTGCTGTGTTAGTTGCTGTTCCTACAAGCTTGTGTGACATGTGTAATTTGGGCTCCCTCTCATCTAACAATGCCTGATTGCCCACATAGGGGAATCCGATCCATGAGTTACTTTTGTGTGGCACTGTATGCACATCTGTGTAATTGGGATTCAGGCCTCCTCATGTGTTGTGTGGTTGCCTGGGGACACTGGCACACCCCCCTATCACCTGTTGTGTTTGATATGCAGTGTGGGGCTGCCTGTTTGTGTTTGTGCATCTGCACCACTGCATTGGCATATCTTTTGTGTGCCATTGGCTGTATGTTGTTTGGTGGGTTTCCCCTGCTGTCCCTGGGACTCCTAGGTCATCAGTCAGCACAATGATCATGGTGTGTATGTCCCATTGCTGCCATGGTATGGTATTTGTTCACCTCACATCTACAGTCTCCACAGGATATCTACATTTGTGTGCCCATTGGTGCGGATATGTGGGTCTGCATTATGGTGGTCACTTCTGTCATTGTGTTATTGATGAATGTTGACCATGTCAGCCCCCATGGGTGATGTTTGTCTGCACATGGCCAAAGGTATGTCTTATTTGCACTGCACTGTTTGCCTCACCCAATCTATGTTGCTATGGGACAAAGCACTACTATGCCACTGATGTGTTTGTTGTTCTGTGACCAGGAATCATCCATGCTGTTTGGCATTTGCAGCTTTTTCCATGACAACACTGACCTTTTGGTCACAGTGATGATGGGGGTTTAGACCCCATTGCCACAATGTTCAAAATGTGCCCCAGCTATGGACCCCACACTTACCTTTTGGTCACTGTGATGATGGGGGTTTCGACCCCATTGCCACAATGTTCAAAATGTGCCCCAGCTATGGACCCCACACTTACCTTTTGGTCACTGTGATGATGGGGGTTTCGACCCCATTGCCACAATGTTCAAAATGTGCCCCAGCTATGGACCCCACACTTACCTTTTGGTCACTGTGATGATGGGGGGTTAGACCCCATTGCCACAGTGGTCATGGTCTGCTTGCATTGTGGAGGCAACACACATTTATGTGTGACACATGTGATAGGGGGTCACATTGTATGTTCAATGTCATGTTCAGTGTTGTAGGCATTTGACACAGTCTACACACGCTTGTCATGGTGTTGGGGGGATGTGTTTTTCTGACATTACTTATGTTGGAGTATGCTGGTTGTGTCATGCATTACCCGTCCTCTGAGTAGGGGTGGTGGTAGTGGTAGGCATCCAGCCCCCCCTGAGTGGGGGTGGTGGTAGTGGTAGGCATCCAGCCCTCCCTGAGTGGGGGTGGTGGTAGTGGTAGGCATCCAGCCCCCCATGAGTAGGGGTGGTGGTAGTGGTAGGCATCCAGCCCCCCCTGAGTAGGGGTGGTGGTAGTGGTAGGCATCCAGCCCCCCCTGAGTAGGGGTGGTGGTAGTGGTAGGCATCCAGCCCCCCCTGAGTGGGGGTGGTGGTAGTGGTAGGCATCCAGCCCCCCATGAGTAGGGGTGGTGGTAGTGGTAGGCATCCAGCCCCCCATGAGTGGGGGTGGTGGTAGTGGTAGGCATCCAGCCCCCCCTGAGTAGGGGTGGTGGTAGTGGTAGGCATCCAGCCCCCCATGAGTAGGGGTGGTGGTAGTGGTAGGCATCCAGCCCCCACTGAGTAGGGGTGGTGGTGGTGGTAGGCATCCAGCCCCCCCGAGTAGGGGTGGTGGTAGTGGTAGGCATCCAGCCCCCTGAGTAGGGGTGGTGGTAGTGGTAGGCATCCAGCCCCCCTGAGTAGGGGTGGTGGTAGTGGTAGGCATCCAGCCCCCCATGAGTAGGGGTGGTGGTAGTGGTAGGCATCTAGCCCACCCTGAGTAGGGGTGGTGTTGGTGGTAGGCATCCATCCCCCTATGAGTGGGGATGGTAGTAGTGACAGGCATCTAGCCCCCCATGAGTAGGCGTGGTGGTAGTGGTAGGCATCTAGCCCCCCCTGAGTGGGGGTGGTGGTAGTGGTAGGCATCCAGCCCCCCATGAGTAGGGGTAGTGGTAGTGGTAGGCATCCAGCCCCCCATGAGTAGGGGTGGTGGTGGTGGTAGGCTTCCAGCACCCCCTGAGTAGGGGTGGTGGTAGTGGTAGGCATCCAGCCCCCCATGAGTAGGGGTGGTGGTATTGGTAGGCATCCAGCCCACCCTGAGTAGGGGTGGTGTTGGTGGTAGGCATCCATCCCCCTATGAGTGGGGATTGTAGTAGTGACAGGCATCTAGCCCCCCATGAGTAGGGGTGGTGGTAGTGGTAGGCATCCAGCCCCCCCTGAGTGGGGGTGGTGGTAGTGGTAGGCATCCAGCCCCCCATGAGTAGAGGTGGTGGTAGTGGTAGGCATCCAGCCCCCCTTGAGTGGGGGTGGTGGTAGTGGTAGGCATCCAGCCCCCCATGAGTAGGGGTGGTGGTAGTGGTGGGCATCCAGCCCCCCCTGAGTAGGGGTGGTGTTGGTGGTAGGCATCCAGCCCCCCATGAGTAGGGGTGGTGGTAGTGGTAGGCATCCAGCCCCCCATGAGTAGGGGTGGTGGTAGTGGTAGGCATCCAGCCCCCCGGAGTAGGGGTGGTGGTAGTGGTAGGCATCCAGCCCCCCCTGAGTGGGGGTGGTGGTAGTGGCAGGCATCCAGCCCCCCCATGAGTAGGGGTGGTGGTAGTGGTAGGCATCCAGCCCCCCATGAGTAGGGGTGGTGTTGGTGGTAGGCATACATCCCCCTATGAGTGGAATGGTAGTAGTGACAGGCATCTAGCCCCCATGAGTAGGGGTGGTGGTAGTGGTAGGCATCCAGCCCCCTGAGTAGGGGTGGTGGTAGTGGTAGGCATCCAGCCCCCCTGAGTAGGGGTGGTGTTGGTGGTAGGCATCCATCCCCTTATGAGTGGGGATGGTAGTAGTGACAGGCATCCAGCCCCCCATGAGTAGGGGTGGTGGTAGTGGTAGGCATCCAGCCCCCCCTGAGTAGTGGTGGTGTTGGTGGTAGGCATCCATCCCCCTATGAGTGGGGATGGTAGTAGTGACAGGCATCCAGCCCCCCATGAGTAGGGGTGGTGGTAGTGGTAGGCATCCAGCCCACCCTGAATAGGGGTGGTGTTAGTGGTTGGCATCCAGGCCCCTATGGGTGTATATGGCATTGATGATAGCCATCCCACCCCTTTGGTTCTGCTGTTGCTAGTGTAAGTCATTTCTGCATCCCTATGTGTGTGTGTTATATGTCGGGTACGTGTCGTTTGTTTGTGTAGTGGGTGTTTAACTTACCTTCTGCGCCGTACGCGTCCGTACCTGTTCCGGTAATAGATGTAGAGTATTGGTAGGACCTGCGCGATGGGATTCATGGTTGGTTCATCTCGTTCGGCTTTCTCGTTGCTTCGACTCGTACTCATGGCTGGCGTGTTCGTCTCGTAGCCGTGGATCGTCTTGTGGCGCGAATCGGAGCTTATGTGCTGCTCTCCCGGATGCTCTGACGTGCCGGACATAGCGACGGGTTCGGCGCGTACGGAAGGCGCATCGTACTGGTCCGGCCGGAAGGTTCTGTATTTTGGCTTCCGTGCGACTCGATTCTGCGTTTATGGATCCGGCTCGGGTGGGGAACAGGAGCTGGATTGGGTAAGTACGGCTGGGTCGGGATCTGGGCCGTTATGCGCATCGTACTTGCTCATTCGTACGAATGTTCGAATCGGTCGGGAAACACGCTTTCGGCTCGTTTTTTTTTGGGACGAATAGTGTTAGGTGCGCCTCCGCCCGAGATCGGAATCGACCCCATAGTGTTAAAATCTGATGTGTCTTCCAACATTTCATAGCTAGAAAATGTAGCAGATTGTTCTAAATCAGACAACATATTATTCACAGTTTCAAAATCCCAATCATCGGAAAATGTACTGGAGGTAACGATATCATTTAAGGAAATTTTAAATAAATGTGGTATTTTTAAAAGTATTGTCAGGCTAAATATATCATAAGTAATCTTGTCCCATACTATACCATCAGGTATAGAAACTGCTGTAATGTTCAATGATGACAAGTCTCTTTGTTCACGATGTGATGAAACATGAGGTTTCAGGATCAAGTTCACTTTTAATGCTGCAGAGCTTTGGCAAAGATACGTTCCATTAATAAGAAAGTGGAAAGTAATAACTAGACCCATCCAGAAAAAAAAGAAAAGTATCCTGGTGATTATCCAAAGTTCTACCCAAGGTGACACCAGGTAAGTCTTTTTAAGAAAGATGAAGAAGTCTTTGATTTGTTGTTTATGTGATATTGGGGCTGGCGTAGTCTCAGGTTCACTTGGATCCAATGAAAAGGTATCGAAGTCGATGAAATAGCCAGATACAGCTCGATCTATTAATGGTAGCTCAGCAGGTTTTGTTGAACTTGTAGGTGGCTCTTGTTGAGGCATGTTTATGTAGACATTAGTGTTAGGTCGAATTGAAATTTGTCTTTCATTTTGATTTTGAATTTCTGTTTCAAGAGGAACTAGTTCCATGGCATTGTTGTTTATTTCATTGCTTTGTAAGGGCGACTCTTCAAACGTGATGAGCCTTTCTGTCTGAACTTCCTGTATGGTAGCAAGAGGAGGGCGTTGGCTACCCAGGAGCCCACGAGGCCTACTATTCAGTATTTGCCACATATTGTGGTTTTATCAGATCAATGGAGACAAACCTTTTCTCCTTTTTTCCGGCAAGAGGTGGCAGAAGTACAGTTCTTGTTCCTTCGACTGCCAGGACAGGTACAGGCTTTCTGTAGGATGGTCCAAATTCTCTTTTGTCCGTTATCTTTTCTCTGACCAGATCCCTGACTTTAGGAATCCAGACAGTTCTTGCCGTGACTGACTTGACTTCCCCTGTGGCGAACCTTTTCAGTTGGACATTGCTCTGTAGAGCCCATAATTCATTCAGTTCCTGTAAAACAGCCAAACATTTATTGATGTCAAAAGGTTTTTCATCCGCCACTGTGCCTTCACAATCTAGGTCAGGTACCCACATTCTCGTCCCAAATAGGACCTCATAAGGAGTGATCCCCATAGAAAGCTTCTTGGCATGTTGTTTAAGGCCCTCTGAACCCCATATAAGTGATTGACCCAACTACCACCAGTGCATAATACTCTAGCTGTTAATGATTGCTTTAAGTCCCGGTTTTTCCTCTCCACAACCGAATTTCCCTCGGGATGGTACGGAGAGGAGTACCGCAATGCTACACCCAAACCTCCCATGGCCTCCTTGTAAGCCCTAGAGCTAAACGCGGGGCCACGGTCAGAATGTAATTTGCCAACTGCGTATGTCCCTATAAAGGCTCGCAAATCTTTGATAACAGTTCGAGCGTCAGCCGAGCGCTGAGGCCACACCCATAGGAATCTCGAGCAGGAATCCACTGCAACCATTATGTACCTGTAAGCCCCATCAGATTGTAAGGGGCCGCAGTGGTCCAAATAGACACACGCTAAAGGTCTGTCTGATATCAATAATGGTGTCTGCGCTGGACGTGTTATGGTGGAGCCCTTCATCTGTTGACAAATGTCGCACTTTAAGACATAGACTTTGGTCTGCTTTGTTAACCCTGGCCACCAATAGCGTTGTTTCAGTAAAGAAACTGTCGCTGTAACTCCTGCGTGTGCAGAACCCAGACCCTCGTGTGCAGCTAAAATTAAGCCTAATCTGCGATCCATGTTTGGTATTACTCTATCCCCCACTCCTGGAATCTGAGCAAATGGAACGTTGTTTGCATCTAACTTGTAGGAGTACTTGAGTGGAAAACCTTTCGGAAGTGCATTGTTGTCTTTGCGTGAAGCAATGACAGCTACCATTATCTGTCAATCTATTCTCGTTTTTGAACGAGTGATTGCAGCTACGGATGCAGTTCGTACTGCCCCCTATGCGGCTTCATCAGCCAATTAATTCCCTTCAACGTGAACGCCATCACGTTGATGACTCAGTGTGTGTATCACGTGAGCTCTTCGTAGCTCGTTTTTCAACTCCGCTACCTGTTCCCATAGCATTTTGTGCTTTATTGTGCCACCTTTTGAGCCCTTGAACCCATTTTGTCCCCAATAGTGAAGATATTCATTGTATGACTGGACACAGTAAAAGGAATCACACACAATTAGTGTGGGGAATTCTTGATCCGTATTTATCAGTGCCAGTAAAAGAGCTTTTAATTCTGCCAGCTGAGCCGTGCAGTCTCCTAGAGACTGGGAGGCAGATTTACAAGCCCCTTGCACCTCCTTGCGCCGCTTTTGCGTCACTTTTTTTGACGCAACGGCGGCGCTGCATCTGCCCCATATTTACATGGATGCAGATGCGTCACTTTTCTACAGGCTGCGTCGGTTTTCACCTGCGTGAAAATTGCCTGCGCCGCCTTAGATTTTAATTTATGCAAGGTAGGCGTTCCATTGGAAACGCCTACCTTGAAAATGCTGCAATTGTATTTACAACTTTTTCTTTTTATGGCACAGCCCAATGCACCACAATCCCTACGCCTGCCAAACCCAGGCGTAGGGATGACGCATTGGCTGTGCCCAAGGGACCACACCAGCAATGTGCAATCAAGCCACGAGGTAAGTGTGCCACCTAAGGTAAGTATATGCACGTAATGTCACAATGTGTGACATTACATGCTGATGTCACTCCTACAAGGGGCACTTTGCCCACTTGTATGCGTCACATCCAGGACCAATATGTTTGAGTGCAAAGTGACTTTGTCACCTTTTTCCGCTCCAACACATTGGTCCCCATTCAGTAGTCGATGCGTCAGTTAAAACTGACGCATCGCCTCTAATTTTGACGCATAGCTGGAGTTGCGTTGGTTTTCATGCCAGCTCCAGCAATGCGCCAAAAAACCCTGCGTCATGGTGCGCCGTATTGTATACGTATTGTAAATACGGCGCATCCATGGTGGCGCAAGAGTTTCTCCTGCAGGCGCAAGAAAACTGATGCATCGCTGCTTTAACGCAGCGATGCGTCACTTCTTGTAAATCTGCCCCTGTGTCTTTGTACAGCTCTGATGGAACTTGCCATCCTGCATTCGACCTTTAACAATCACACACGCGGCGGTGTATTGTTGTTTACTTCCTCTGACTATCTCAGCAAGATGTGATGTTTATATACCCGAAGGTATCCCCAGGGGGTTCTACCTTGCTGTGCCACTGTTGGATTTAGGATGACGTCAGGAATGAACCTTGTACATAGTTATTATGCAGGAAATCGTAGTCCTGCTGAGTTTCCGAGAATCCAGGATCCTCATGCATAATGTATGAGGCTACTGTTTAGGGGAAAAAAACACATTCTGTAAGCAGTACTGTAACTAGGTAAAGGGTCAGTCCTAGCAGCCCGTTATGTATGTAATGTAGGGACGAATATAGGTGAAAGGTTGTGATGTTACCCGGGCCTATATCGGGGTACCTATATGGAATATAACAAGAGGGGGGAACCAATTAGAGAACTTGTTAGGGTTAAGGCGTACGGAGGGTGTTAGGCTCCATGCCTATTTAATGTGAATCATGGATGCCCGCAGTGGGTGCGCCGTCAGCACGCCAAAGGCGTGCCAAAGGCAAGGGCATCTGCACCCGTCTGCATCCGGGCAGGGGCCAGCCACTATGCCCAAAATCATCTCCTACTCTTCGGAAGAGCTCTGTTGTCTTGATTCAGAAAGTTTAAATATAACCCCTTCCTTCACCATGAAACTACACAAATTAGGGGCCTAATTCACAAACGGCCTCCGCAGTCGCACGGAGGCCTCGCAGTCGCGATCCCATACTCGTGGCGGGACTGCCATACAGCAGTTTCCCATTGCGGAGGTCCCACCACAAGTGCGGGACCGCTGCTGCAACTGTGAGGCCTCCACCGCGACTGTGAGGCCTCCACTGCGACTGTGGAGGTAATTTGTGATTTAAGCCCTAAGTTTATCAAAAATCCACAAGTCCATCTCCACTACTTGTGATCCATCTGAACCCTTGCCAGCTCTCAGCCCAAACAGCTTTATCACTATTACTCATAAGCCAAACTCCACCCAACTTCAGTGATTTTACCTTAATACACGTTCCCTGTTCAAACACCAGATAGAAATATTCCATGTGGCAGTAAGGGTTAAGTTTAAATCGTTAGTCATTGCCCATCGGGCTCTCTACGGTCAAGGCCCTTCTTACCTGCAGAAACGCTTCTCTTTCTTTGCCCCTCTGAGACAATTGCGCTCCTCGTCTCAACTTCTGGCTCTGGCTCCCCGCTTTAAATGCCAGAGGTTAGGTGGCAGCTCTCTCGCCCGGAAAGCTGCCGTGGCATGGAATGCCCTTCCCTTTGCTCTTCGGATCATCAAGGATCCATTGGCTTTTGGAAAGCTCCTGAAAACACATCTTTTTGTCTAAATTTCACTCTCCACCCCTCGTTATGGCTCCGCCCCAGGACACTCTTGAGTATCTGTGCGCAATATAAAATAAAATAACATAACATAACATGTATTGGATACAGTAGCACCAGTCGTCCCCAGATACTTTATCAGCTCTTCTGACTGATAAATATATCTTACAAACAAACAGAGTGGCAGAAAAAATGGGCGTTGGCAGTAATGTGGAAAAATATAAAATTCACTAAATTGACTTTGTTAAGTCTTCCTTCAGTTGAAAATCTTGTGATCAACCTCGAATCTTCCACCACCTCCTTGACGTGTGCCCTTATGTACAGACTTCCTCAATCCCTGCCAAGCAGGCTTTCGCCCAGCTCACTCTATAGAAGCAGTTATCCTCTCGGTAGTGGATGACACGTGGGAGGAGGATCAAGGACCACTCAAGGACCACTCAAGTCGTTGTACTCCTTGATCTCGCAGCAGCCTTTGACATTGTTGGCCATAGCCTTTTGGGTGACCGTGTCAGGGCTGCAGGACTAAAGGACTCGGCAATGAATTGGATTGTCTCTTTTTTAAAGGACAGATTACAATTGGTTAGGCTTCCCCCTTCAATTACTCTAAAGTACAATTGTATTGTGGGGTGCGACAAGGTTCTTTTCTTTCCCCACATCTTTTAATTCATATATCCGCCACTTGGTTCACTCTCTCAAAAATATGAAAGTCAAAATATATAATTATGCTAACAACATGCAACTTCTCTTAACAATTGACAATACCCCGAATTACAAGTTGCACTTCCAAGACACTGTGCTGTTCATTCGAGATTGGATGAACAGCAATCATTTGAAACTAAACTCTGATAAAAACAGAGATAGTAATTACCAAAAATAAGCTCAGTCTTTGGAGCCCTTCCTTTTGGCCGACTGAGATGGGCACCCCCCCCCAACTCCAAAGAAGTCGGTAACAAGTCTTGGTTTCATCATTGATGAGGATCTCTCCCTAAAACCCACTTGGTTCAATGATATCCTCTTGCTTCTTCTAACACGGTAGAATCTCACTGTTGATGCCTTGGACCAAGACAAAATTGCTTTGGTTATGACAAGAAATTAGTACGTCAATTCTCTCTATATGGGCCTTCCCAGCTATCTCTTCCAGAGGCTCCAGCTGGTTCAAAACCAGGCCGCTCGGCTGATTTATCAACTCCCCAGGCATTGTCACATTTCTCAAGTGACAAAAGATCTTCACTGGCTCCCAGTTGCCCAGAGATCCGCATTAACAACATGTTGTATAGTATTTAAATCCCTGCACATGAAAAGTCCAGCTTTTTATTAAATCTCACATTCATAAGTACTCCCCCATCAGAAATCTTAGATCGACCCATTTACACTATCTAGTGATCCCTCAATTCAATAGGAAAAGGACAGGTGGAGCCAGATTTTCAGTCATTGCCCCTCGCGTCTGGAACTCCCTGCCCTTGGAACTCAGGACTACTCCCAAGCAAGCCTATCAATAGTACCCTGAGCCATGTTGGGATAGGTACCTAAGGGCCAGTAAACCGTTTGGTGTATGTGCGCTCTATGAGTTATATTAATATAACATACCATACCATTCAGGACCACTGTAACTGATGGATCAATCACAGTCTGCGCTCAATCATTGTTAGCCAACATTTTTTATATTCTAATATTTTTAATATGCTAAATATGAATGCCGTCTTTCTGCCTTTCATTTCCATTTTTTTCGATTGTAGCTATCTTCTGGCGGATATAGTGGATTCTGAATCTACGCAATCTGACCCAAGTGCTTGCATCTACTTGATATACTTGATATACACTGAAACGCTGCCTGTGGAAAAACGTCTTCTGCAAGGACGCTTCTCAATAATTATTTATATAGTGCGGCTTATCACCCCAGGTAGTATCCAGGTGCTGCTACTTGCTATAGTCACATGCTTATGCTGGTCATGGGCCCAGTTTGGCCATTTCTTCCTGCATTCTTCTCTATCATGTTCTCCATCAGCATCTAGCAATTAGGCCATTATGTACTGTGTCTACCAGCTCCAAATAACTTACCCTTTGACTTGTATTTAGTTTTCCCTTGCATTATTGCCTGGCCACTTTTACATGTAGGACTTATCTCCTAGAGGTGGACAATGAACTCCATGTATCCATGTTCACATCGTATCACCACCCATGTCCAGTCTGTACTTTAGGGACTTGAGTCGGATCTGCTGGTTTTGTCAGCCCTTCTGTCTGGGCCCATTTCTAATCCATGCCTCACTGGCTTGTAGTGTGCTTTATTATCTCAACTTATGCTTTATCATGAAGGTGTCGCAGCTAAGGATTCAGGGCCACACATCACACATTGTGTAGAAGCAAAGTGAACCATTGTTAAACTCAAAGCCTATTCCCATCTGACAACTTTAAATATAATTGAGGCTGCATTGGACTTTTTATGTTGAGCTGGATTGCTTCGTCCCCTATCATGACATTCCACTAATGCCCCTGATTCTGTTGAGGTCTCTTATCTCAGGTACTATCTGTTTTCTGTGGTGCATTGTCAGAAAATTGTTGTGGGAGGGAAATGGAACGTTTGAAACCTTTTCTGTAGCATCCTGGGAAGTTCTGATCATTTGGACCTAGACTACACTGCCAGGGTGAAAGGGGAGGGAGGGGTAGCGACGCAAGTAGCATTGCCATAAAGGTCATTTTTTTAATGTATGCTAATAAAAATAATAACATTATTTACAATCGCATGCAAACATACACTCATACACACACTCACATACACATGTGCAGGCTCACAGGCACAAATAAACAATATAGCATGCCCTCGTTCATACACACGAGGTGAAACTTACCTGGGGTAATCCTCGACATGCACTTTACTATTCCCAACTACCCATATTCAACAAACAGTTTGCCAGAGCAAGGCTCATAACCTTATGCCCAAACAGAAGCTCAGATAGGAGGGGAGGCTGTCTATTTCCATTATTGTGGCTTCTGATGGGGCATAAGGGCACATGACTGACAGGGCCCAAATCACCATTATCTGATATGCTGCACTGCCTGACATTAGTGCATTAAGTTAATGGGGAAACAATGGCTCCTGTGGAATAATAATACAGTATTTCTGATGCAATTCTGCACAATGGCAATATACAGGGTTAGTAGGATGTCAAAAGAAAGCTGGCCACTGACACTGAGGGAATAGTCAATGTGAAAAATGTTTTCGTTTATATAATAAATAAATGAAATAAACAATATATACATAGGGCTTGAGAATCACAATATGATTATACAACAAACAATGATTAGAAATAGTGAACGGTGTCCCAGTGAAAAAAACATTGGAACCTAAACTAATAGTGACATAATACGTGACATATGTACAAGGTTTCACTTGAAAACATTTTGGCGACCATTAAATAATTCAAAATCAATTGGACAACACTTTATACAATCATAAGTGTTTGATAATAGTTCGCCTTTGTTAATTGTCAAACATTAGTGCAGCATGTCAGATATGTATTGTCTCTGTGAAAGGACGGGCTTTACCAGCCCATGCCTGATACATGTACAATACAGCCAGGGGAGTGTAAGGTGATATTACAGCTTCTATATGTAATCAAGTGATCGGTGAGATCGTTTGTTTTAACGTAAAAGAGTAATATGGTAGCAATGATATGCAGAGTTTGTTTTCATGTAAAAGCTGTAATATGGTAGCAATGAGATGTAGAGTAAGGCATGATAGTTTGGGGGAGGGGTCGCCGCCCTTTTGTCCTGTATAAAGGAACCTCCACTGCTGCGCTGGTGCACTTTTTGGTTGCCTTCTGCAACGAACACACCATGGCACCATAGTGCAAGGGTGTCTGCATATCAAGTGTAGGTTTTATACTGGAAGTGTACCCTTCAAGTGCAAAATGATCTATGCTCAGACATAGTTAATAACTTTTCACACATTGGATGTGTGCCCTATAGTAAAAAGCACATGCAATGTTGGAAAGGTAGGAGAAATGAAAACATTCTTCCGTTTAAAGCCTTCTTCAAGGAAGGTTATTTTTTACACAAATCACTATGTACCTTTTTCAGTAGACCGGGATTTACATCAAAAACCATGGTATGCCCCTTTGAGGCAAAGTAGCGTATAGTGCTACTTTATGCTACTTCAGAGCAATTTTCTAGTGCAAAACAAGTTTTGCAATGGAAATAAATAAAATTTGCTATAATTTACTTCACTTTTGTGACGCAAACTTGGAGCAAATGTTAGTAAATATGGTTCTTCATACTGACTGTATGGCAGTACTTATTTACATAGAAGATTGTGCTACTGTAAAATATATGCATGAATGTATCAAAGGTGTGCGTGGATATTGTGTGTTTGTGTGCCTGTCTGTATTCATGTACATGTCAAAACTGGTGGCTTTGCCAATTCTTGTTCTTGTAGTTGGGCACGGCAATCCAGGGTACTCCCACCAACATGTTAGAACGTTAATAAGAACGTTAATAGTGTCACCTTGTTTAACCTATTTTCAAATCAAAGACACAATACCCAGGGCCGTCTTAACAGCATTATAGGCCCTCGGGCAAAGCAGTGCACTGAGCTCTGTGTACACAACCACTCACAGGATTAAAAATGTTTAAGGGAAACTTTGTGTTAAATTCTCGTCTGCATGGGGTCCCTATGCTCGTGGGGCCCCTGGGCAACTGCCCAGCGTGCCTATGCCTTAAGACGGCACTGACAATACCTTCAAGGGGATAGTGGACCACAAACGTATTAATATTTATCGCATGCTATTTTAAATTAAACAGGAGAACTGACAAAAATAATGGTACTACAGACAAAACAGAAGGAGCATGACCGTGCACAGCCAGCCAGATTTATTTTGATTAAAAACGTTTATAAGGGAAATCAATATAGCCCATCTCATCTCCAGATGGAGGCAGAATTAAAACTAACGTGTGCAATGTCTCCTCCGCTTCACTGTGCAGGTTCCCTGTGTCATGAACACAGAGTCACGGGCTCCCCCATGCAGGTATTGTGCCAGCTGGCAGGGGGCCACTGAGTCTGATGATGAATGGAGCCTGCGATACCGACGCACCGTCATCAGGTATTATGATGGGCTTTTCTGAAGCAGCGCAGAGCTGAGCACAGGGTTTTATGTGCCTGCAGGGAGTAAAGTGAATTAATTTAACCCAATATTTGTCAGAGTAAGTGCTTTATTTTTAGACAGCATAGCTCATAAACAGAAAGAGACAAACCTTGATCACTGTTTCTGAGCAGGACTACATGAAAATAAATCACTAACTCTGAGAAATAATACGTTAATTTAATATAGCCTTAGAGCCGGCGGTAGCGGGCTCTACATGCCATTAAAGGCCCGCTCCAGCGTTAAAGAGTTGACACGAGAACGGGCCTTTAATGGCCGGTCGAGCTCGCTACTGAGGGCTCTAAGGCTATTACAACATTCCGCCCCTAGAGGGCAGAATGTTCTAATTTGAGAAACAAAGGCCTCACGGAGCCCAAGGGGATTGAAATTCCCTTGGGCTCCATGAGGCCTTTTGTTCACAGCAACAGTTGAGAAAAAAACATTTGAATGCTGGAGCTCCGGGCTTCTACCGGCCATGAGAAGCCCGGAAGCACTCCATTGTTTTCAAATGAGCTCCCAACATTCCAATGTTCTAATTTACTTTATGCCCCACAGGCGCATAAAATACGCTCTTGGCTCTGTGCTCCTCAAGAAAACCTCATCATGATATGGCTCCTGGGCTGTTAATATGGAATGTTTGGCATAGAGAGGGACCTCTCACTGTCCTTGAGCCAGCCCAGGGCTTAAAGTGGGCCGGGTCTGCCTGGATCTCAGACTCTGTAGTAATTAAAAACAGACATTGAAATGGGTCCCTATCAGGCCCTATAGTCATGTCCTTAAATTTATTGGCAGAAACACTGATCAATTGCTGAACAACTAATGTAAAAAACCTTAAGGTAATCCATGTCAGCAATTTAGTTCCAGGTTAAATTTCAAATGTTTAACTTAATGTTGCTTTCCCTAATGGTGTTAGTTATTTCCAAGATGTTGTGTTTCTTCAGTGCAAACTTTGCACTAAGTCGCCTCCAGGTGTTTATAATGGGCCTTGATTGAGAGTTCTGGAGCTGAAGGCAGTATGAGTTTCTCACAATATATCTCAGTGGGTCAGAATAGGTGTTTAGAATACATGGTCATCAAATCCTTGGCCTTTCTACACATCAATGATCATGTATTCCAGTTGCAGTGGTGATTCTGTGCAAGTTGCAAGAAGGAGGTACACAGTTGTCAAAATATTGACAAGGCAAAAGTTTAAAAAAATGCAGAGCTTACAGGTGAGTGACTGTGTTGTGTGGTTAGGTGTGGTGCAGTGAAGAAGATGCGAGGAAGCATATTCAGGAGAGAGTGAAAAGAGGCTGCTGAAGAAGTAAGAGATGAGGTGTAAGATATGCAGTTGGATGAGAAGTGGAGAGAAAAAGGGCGTACATGTCTAACAGAGTGAACCTAACATGTGACTGAGACTCTGACCACTGTCCCTTTCACAGGCCCTAGTAATGTTTAATTCAGTCTGAAAATTTCAGAATGGAAACATTTTCAATGTTATTTGCAACAAAATCGTTGTTATTCATTTATCTTAAAACAACTAACAACCCCTAACAAAGCCTGTAGTCTTGGCTGGTTTTAGGTGTATGCCAGTTGTGTTATAGATCAGGGCCCAGATTTATGAAAGGAGTGCATTGCCCATGCGTCATGTAGGGTGACGCAAGGGCAACACAATCCTTAAGTCAGATTTACCAGGCCATGCAAGGCCACCTCACATGGCCCTGCGTGGCTTCGTAAATCTTGAGTAATGCAAGGCAGCGCAAGTCGCTGCTTTGCGTTTACTCTGCTCCACAAAGGCATTACACGGGTGGAGAGTGGGTGTTCCTACGCATCCACTCATGTATTTTGGTGCATTTTCATATTTACCAAAAAAAGTAAGCCTGGAAATGGGTCAAAATTGCACGCCTTCCCGATAGAGGTGCAATGAGGAGACATATCGTTATTTCTCTTAGTTTTTCCCTTTTTCTAAGTGTGCTGCATTTTGCAGCACACTTAGATAGAGGAAACACCCCTAAGAATTGTTTTTGTGCAGGAAGGTGTCCCTTCCTACACAACAACAATCCTGGGTGTAACGCAGGCACTCTTGCACTATGGTGCAAGGGTGCCTGCATTGATGCTAGGCAGCCACAAGGTTATCGGCACAGAGAGCGAGAGCAGGAATGCGCCATATGTTAGTAAATAATGTGCATTTCTGTCCTCTTCATTTGACGCAGCACAGCAATTAGTCATGCTGCATTGCACTGCGTCATATCTTGATAAATCTGGGCCCTGAATGCAATAAAGGTCAGCTCAGAGAGGCTCCAAAAAACCAGTGGGGTGCCACACTATGCGAATCACAGAAATTTGGGGCTTCATTTACGACAAACTGGCACAGCGCGGCGTCGCAAGCCATTTTGCTGTGCTGAGCTGTGTCATTTTAAGCACAAGGATGCGTTATATTTACAACGAAACAATGCATCCCTGTGCTTTCCCCTGTGCTGGCGCACAATTGGTAGCCATGGGCCAACGCAAGCACCCTTGCACCATGGTGCAAGGGTGCCTGCGTTGTGGGGATTATTGTTGTTTGTGCAGGAAGGGACATCTCCCTGCACAAAAACAATCATTGATGGCATTTTCCTCTGTCTATGCATGCTACAGAATGCAGCACGCATGGAAAGAGGGAAAAACAAGGAGATATAAAAGTATTTCTCCATGTTGTGTCTCCTTACGCCTCCCCTGGGGAGGTGTAGGATTCTGGCGCATTCCCAGTTTTACAAAACGTTGTAAATCTGTGAATGCAGCAGAATCCATGGGTGTTGCGTGGGAACACCCACAGCAACACCCATGGCACACCCATTTCACGCAAAATGATTTATGCGTGAAAAGGGGCCGTATTAACAAGGCCATGAAAAGCCACGCAGGGTGGCTTTGCGTGGCCTTGTAAATATAGGCCAGCACACTGCGCCGCAGGCGCATCAAAAAAAGTGACGCACTGGCGGCGCAAGGGGCCTGTAAATAAGCCCCTTAGTTTATAAGTTTAAGCCACACCCTTAATTGCATAGGCATTCCACTTTTAGAGACCCCATATGTTTGTCATCCCTTTTAAAGCCCTGCACCATCCCCTACCCCTGGATGCACAACAGCACATCCTATCCAAACCCAGGCTGTAGCACGCGCCCTAGGAGAGGGCATTTCTGTCTAACATTTTAGTGTGATTTTTGTTGTTGCATGTTTTTCAGCACATAATTCAGAAGCCGGTGACTCAAGACCACATAGTGTATAAGAGGCCTGTGACGGAAGGAACAGTAATGCAGGTAGGGTTGCCACCTGGACGGTTTTCTTCCACCATCACCGGTACAAGAATAAGCAAAATCACTTAAAGTTGGTATTTTGATCCCTTGTCTATAGGTACTTCAATCAGCAAATATAAACAGGAAACATTTTTAAATGTGCCATATATCTGCGCTAACGATCTATGACTGATGCATAAAGTAAATACAGACCGAAAAGTCATGTTACAAATGAATACATTTGATTTTGTTTATAGTCCTATTTAGTATCATGTCGAGCACTTTGCACACTCATAAAACTACAAATGACCCGTGTTTTTCTTTTGGAAAGATGGCAAGCCTAATGCAGGCAATGTGTGCTACATGGAAAATACATTCACTTTTACTACTTTCACACCAAGGGGCTTATTTACAAGCCCCTTGCGCCACTTTTGCGTCATTTTTAACATGGGAAAAATGACGCAAAAGTGGCGCAAGGGGCTTGTAAATCTGCCCCCATGACTTTACCATAAAAAAAGCTTAAATTAGAAGCACATGTGCAGTGAAAATATGAAAATATGACGTAAATGTAGATTCAGTGCGCCCTGAGATGCAGATAAATTCTTGATTAAAATGTCTAAATGTTCCAAAGCACAGAGGAGTTGTAATATCACACTTCACAAATACAGAGAGGAATGCGCAGGTTGTGAGTCATCTGCAAGTCAGAGCTGCGGTAAAATGGGGCGCGGGATTACACGAGGTAAAATGCAGGCCTGCGCAGTCATGCGGCAAAGAGAGCTCGGAGAGAGATATGTGGCTTGTAAAGACAGGAAGAGTGCGCGAGGACAGCAGCCCAGGCCCTGACGGGGTCTATTTCTCCTAAACAGGAATCAAATTCCTCAAAAGCCAAAAGTTGTAGGTTTTACTGCCCCCTGTAGGAATTCGTAAACTCACACAGTTGGAATATCAGAGCAGTGACTTCATTGTAGAAGTGCTGTTAAAGAGACAGATCAAAATGCTTAGGCAGTAAACAACAGTATCAGAAACTAAAGTATGTTATTCTAGGCCTCCCAAAATTATTTTAAAGGTTACATTTAAAAATTAAAATTAAGTCACAAAAATCCTATTTATAATTTTGCATACAAATAAAAGTGTGCAAAATAATTCTACATTTCAATATCAGCCGCTGGGCATTGTGCCAGATGCTCCATCATACGTTTCCAGAACTTGGTCAATCTAGCACATAACTGAATATTTTCACCAAATAAACCATTTTGCAGATTCTCCATATTATATCACATGCTGATACTGTAAAACAAATGCAGAATCCTCTTTTACTGCTAAATAAACATAAACCATACATTTCTTCTGGCCACTTCCGGCCCAATTAACAAATTTGCATTTTGTAGTACCTAAAGTAATTCTATCTCCCATATTTTCTGTGCGGGGATCTCCACACAATTAAGTATACTGCTTTGTAGTAAATGTAGGAGGGACAAGGGGGGCGAATCAAGCTCACAGGAAGACTGTCGGCCCAATTCACAAAGGTAAAATACAAGTGTAATTTTACCCCCATGTGGCTTTATTCCTAGTTTAACTCTCCATTTATTTGCTATTCAGTTTGTGAGTGGAAATTTATACCTAAAGGTAGACTTTCTTTTCACCACTCCCCTCAGTGGTGATCTCCGTTTGAAAAAATATAGGGGAATGTAATTATGAGTATTCTATTAAAGAAAAATAAAATATTTTAATGTATTACATAAATGTGAAATACGTTTTTTTTTTAAAAAGTACAATATTTCTTATTAACCTGATTTACTTTGATTCAATGTAGATGTATTTCAAACATAAAACATAATAATAAAAAACAATTTTTTATGACCTAGAACTGATAAAAATAAAATGTTACAGCACATTAACCCATTAAATTAAATGTGTGTTAAATAATAAAGTAATTTTAAAGAGTTTAAAATAAATGAATTAACTTAATTTCATAAAATTTACTTTATTATAAAATTTATAAAGTAAGAAAATAATAATTATACATAATTGTCGATCACACACACACACACACACACACACACACACACACACACACACACACACATATGTTAACAGTCGCCACTGTGCAGTTCTAATTAGATCAGAGTTTCCATTGGACAAGCGTTTTTGTTTTCCTAATAACGTTGGCACCATTTGATGAATGTTTAAGAAACTTTCCCAAGAAAGTTCATCCACATCAGCTCCTCTGTTTTAAAGTCTCATGGTGTCCCAAAAATTGATTTCCGACGGTAGTTTCCCATGAAAACTCTGCTCACCAATACAGAAATAACGGCTGAATGAAATGACATCACATTTGGTAAAAAGTTAGAACTTTACTCAGAAAGTGTGCTTTTCATTATTTGATGTAAATCTGTTCTGTCATTTTTAAGAAATTTGCTTTTAAAGAGGTGCTTGGGTGGTCATAAAGGGGTTAAAAATATGTTTTATCTGGAAGTTTGACCCTGTGGGTGTCCTGCAGGAGTCCCACAGTACAGTAAAAAAACACAACAGGGCCCTCTGATTGGCTGAGAGTGCTTTTACTACTGTTGGTCTTTCGATACCACTCAAGCTACACCCCCATGGTATGGCAGTACTGTGCAATCTTCTCAAATTAATTCTTTTCAAAGCAAATAAATACATAAAATGTAGGGTGGGAGTGTGCAGGTGTTTGGTGTCTGCAGCAGGTTTGCCACAGGGCCTGGCCAGATGCCAGGCCCAGCAGCCAGCTCTCCTTTGACAGTGCACAGTGGTGGTTGGATGCCCATGGGGGGGGGGGGGTTGTCCTCATGCAGCTAGGAGTAGAGTAGAAGGCTAGTTGGAAGCCTGACCCTGTGGCAAACCCGCTGCTGCGCACAGTCGAAGGCTTTGTACAGCAGGGGGATTGGCTACATGCAAGTGGGGTTAGACACCAGCAGGGGGTTGTCCACATGCAGCGACAGGTAGCGCGTAGTTCCTGGCCTGCACCCAGGCCCTGCAGCTAATCCCCCACTGTGCACAGCCTATGGCTGAGCGTAATGGGGGTTTAGCTGCCTGTGGGGGTTGGGGTGGGCAGAGGTCAGGCACTGCGGCCAAATCCATGCTGTGCATGGCCAAATGATATGCACAGCAAGGGGCTGGCCACCCATGGGAGCAGTGGGCCACATGCAATGGCCGTTGGCTGCCGATAGGGGGAGTTTGTTGCATGCAGTGGAGGTGTGGGAGAATGGCCTAGTCCCTCCCTGTGACCAACACAACAGTATACATGAGGGGTGGCCATCCATGAGGGGTTGACCAACCATTGGGGGGTTGGGTGCAGCACCTGCCCAGAGAATAGACCCTGCAGCCAACCCTCTGCTGCCTATGGCCCTCTGTGGTCAGTTTGCACCCCTGCCGCCCTCCCTATTACTGTCTGCGTCCCCTTGGGCTGTCCCTGCCCATGGCAGCCTGCCCTCTGGAGTCAGCTGGCTGCACCCATCCCTGGCCACCATCCCCCTTGCCCTTTGTTATCCATGTGTGTTCCCCTGTCCCCTCTTACCCTCCCTCTGTGATCAGTTGTGCTGCCCTGGCCATGCAGGCCTGGCCTCAGTTATCAAGTTGCTGCAGCTGCCCTCTGTTCTCCATCTGCATGCTCCAGCCCCCTCCCTCCGACCTTCCATGGACCATTATGCTGCCCCTGCCCAAGATCGCCTGCCCTCCATGGTCAGCTTGTTGCCTCTGCTCCTTCCCCTTCCAGCCACCATCTGTTCTCTGTGTGCATGCCCCTACTCGCTCCAGCCTGCTCTCCCTTGTCAGCTTGCGGCTCCTGCCCCTGCTCCCATCCCCCTGCCCTCCATTCTCTGTTTGCATGCCCTTGCCTCCTCCCTCCTCCCTCCTGCCCTCCATTGTCTGTTGTGCTGCCACTGCCCCTTCCACCTGCCCTCCATGATCATCTTGCAGCTCCTGCCCCTGGTACCGTCCCACTGCCCTCTGTTCTCTGTCTCTGCTAACTTGCTGTCGATGGTCAGTTTTTTGTTTTGTTGTAGGATTGATAAAGATTTACTCCTGTAATACTGGGAAAGGAGCTACCCCAGAAAATAGGCCAAGTGGGCATTTTCCTATTACAGCAGGAGGTCCAGGGTACCAACAAATTTGATACAATAATATTTGAATGAAAATAACATATATAACAGTGAGAATGGGTGGCTCTAACAAGAACAGTTGTGTTAATTATGTGTTGTGCACACTTAAAGGTAGAACTGCATACATTCCTTTATGTTGTTTCATTTATATTGTTCCTTTCTGCTGTGGAATGCACTCTGTCCCTTTTGAAAATGCCAGGCATGTCAAAGCTGATGTTGTTGTATATGGAGCCCATGCCATAGTCTCAGAGAAATGCCGTAATTACTCTATTGACATGCTTCGGGAATTTCTCAGTCTTTGGACAAAATTGGTTGGACCACTGCCACTTTTGCCATTGACATTTGTTTGAATAAAGAAGAGAAGAAATTCATCTACTCTCTCAAGATTTTTTTTTTTTAAACTCTTTTTATTGGTACATATATGATGACAATATCGACATGGATGAAGCATATCTGTGCCTCATTTCGTTTATATTTTAAAATCTTATTCACAGTACATTACACTTTAATCAGGAGAGACCAAAGATTTCTGTTACATCACAGTTTCAATATTACAGTCCTCGGAAAGCCTGCCAAGCCCCCTAAATGTTCTCCCCTTTTTTGGGGCACCCTCTGCTCTTATAGATCACACATTCTGCTTGCCAACACCAGTTTAGATCTGTTACCCACTCCCCCAACATCGGGACCGGAATCGCTCCCCATTTCTTAGCTAAATTCTGTTTCGCCACCACTGCTGCCAGTGCCAGCCAGCGCTTTGTATGTCTCGGCCAATCCTCAGGTTGCTAGCAGAAACCACTTAGGCTCCAGTGGGATCTCGGAGCCGACTACTGTCGCCATAGTTTCTGCGATTGTCCGCCAGTACGCCTGCAGAGTCAGGCATTCCCATATAAGGTGATAAAAGGTACCCTCTGAACCACATCCCTGTGACATAGTGCATGCTCACATCTCCCCATTCAGTGCAGCACCGTCCTGGGGTAATATACCCTGTGCAACACTTTCAGCTGTATGAGCCTAAAGCGAGACCTCATTGTCACCTCCCTCGGGCTCTGGAGCACCTCCATCCATTCCTCATCTTCCAGGGGGCCTACATCATGTTCCCATGCCACTCTAAGTGCGCCCATTGGGTCTGGGTCATTATGTATAATTTTCTTATAGAACAGGGAGACAGTTTTAACTTGTATATGTTCCTTCAGGATTCTATCTTCCAGAGGAGAAGAGACCTCCAGCACATCATCCTCTCTCATGTGTTTCCTCAGGGCGTGGCCCATTTGGAGGTATTTAAGCCACTCCCCCTTCCCTAGGTCATATTCTGCCTGTAGAGTAGCAAACGTGATATATGCTCCCCCTCTCCATATATCTCCCAGGGTCTCTAGTCCCAATGGGTCCCATTTGGTAAAGCTCCCAGCTGACATTTCTTTTAGCCAGTCTCCCACCCAGAGGGGTGTCATTCCTGTAAGCTTGTTTTTCCAGCCCAAGTACTTTGTCACTGCTTTCCATATTTTTTAACTACGGTCTTCGTGTGGCACGGGAGGGTTTTACTTACATGTCTAGTGTACAGTATCGCCCTTGGACCCTTTTCACCCATGGCCTCTCTATCAACCCTGTATGCTGTATCTGTTCTGTCTTCGAACATCCACCCATTCATGTTTGCTAATTGTGCCGCCCAATAGTAACTAAGAATATCTGGTACTGCCAGACCATCTTCATATATTCCCTTCTTCAATTTGGCCAACGCAATTCGTGGGGATGCCCCACTCCATAACAGCGTTTGAAGTTCTGAGTCTACTCGCTTGAAAAAGGAGGGGGGCACCTCGTAAGGGGTATTCTGTAATGCGTATAACAATCTGGGTAGTGCCATGATTTTCAACATGGCGGCTTGGCCCATCATGGTCAGGGGAAGAGTCCGCCAATGTTTGGCATCTGCTATGAGCCTGTCGAGCTGTCTGCCTACATTTTTGCTGTGGAAGACCTGGGCATCTCTCGTTATATAGATGCCGAGGTATTTAAAACAATTTTCTTCTTTGGGCACGTTACATCTGGATGTGAGGGAGGGCACCCCACCCGATAAGGGGTATAGCAGTGACTTATCCCAGTTGATACCATACCCAGAGAATTCCCCATATATGCGAAAGATCTGTAGTATCCTAGCCACTGACTGTCTCGGTTTTTCCACATATAAAAGGACGTCGTCTGCATAAAGCGATATCCATTCTTCCCACTCTCCCCCTACCGGTATTCCCCATATCAGAGGGTCCTGGCGGACCCAAGCCTCCAGTGGTTCCAGCGCCAATGCAAACAAGATAGGGGACAGCGGGCAACCTTGCCTCGTTCCCCTTCTCAGGGGAAACTCATGGGACACTGTGGCGTTGACCCGCACCCTAGCCATCGGCTGTTCATAGAGAAGCTTAATCCAGTTTATAAATTTGGGGCCCATACCTAAACGCTCGAGAACAGTGAATAGGTAATTCCACTCTACACTATCAAATGCCATTCTGGCATCTAGGGATAGAAAGGCGGCTTGTTTGTCTGGGAATTTTTAGTGTAGTATGCCAAACAACCTACGGTGGTTCAATCTGGTGCTCCGATGAGGCATAAACCCCGATTGATCTGGGTGTTTTAAGGTGGTGATCACACTGGATAGACGCATGGACAGGAGTTTGGCCAACACTTTGACTTCGTAATTGAGTAATGAGATCGGCCGGTACGACCCGCATTCGGTCGGTGGTATACCTGCTCTTGGTATTATCGTAATGACGGCCGTTCTTTGGTCTAGAGGCAATACTTTATCTTGTTGTGCTCGCTGGAACATATTTAGTAAGTGCTCTGCTGTGATGTCTAATATGGCTTTATACATTTCTACCGGAAGGCAATTGGGCCCTGTTGACTTCCCTGACTGCAATGAACGGGATGCTGCTTTAATCTCATCGACAGTAATGACTCCCTCCAACACCCCTCTCTCCTCCTGCGTAATTTTTGGTAGCGAAATGTTGCGAAAGAAGTCCAGACAGGACTCCATCGTGTGGGCTGAATGAGAGGTATAGATCCCTTCGTAGTAGTCAGCGAACTTCTCCGCTATCTGGGTTCCAGTTCCATATTTTGCACCCCCTTCGTCTATCAATCCAGGTACCCAACCTCTCTGTGTCCGACTCTTATCTAGCCAGGCCAGTAATTTGCTTGCTTTGTCCCCTACATCGTACACTTTATGCTGCGTAGCTAGCGCCTGCACCCTAGCACTATCTTCCAGCAGGTCTCGTAATTCTTTTTGCTTCACCTTTAGGCATTGTCTATTTGACCTTGCCCGAGGATCCGTACCTAACGCCCGACTCTCCAGTCGCAGTATTTCACTTTTCAGTTCAGCACATTTAATGTTTTTTTGCCTTTCTGTGGGCCCCTATTTTCGCAAGTGTGCTACCTCTAATAACTGCTTTAAACGCTTCCCACAGGGTCACCGGGGAGGAGACTGTGCCTACATCGTTGGTGAAGTATTGTTCTGCCTCCTCCCTCACACTCTCTACGAAGTCCCCATCTTTAAGGAACCACGGGTCCACGCGATGTGGAAGCGCGTGATCCCTGACCGGACCAGCGAGTGAGGCCTCAACCGGGGAGTGGTCCGATACTCCTCGAACCACATGTTTGGTATCTAAGAATTCTCCCAGCCCCAGAGATAGCGTAATGAGGTAGTCAAGCCTGGATAGCTCTCTCAAGATTTTTGTCATGCAAATTGAGAGAGCTACCCCTATGATTGCACCCAAATCGTTTCCTCCGCAGTGCACAATCATGACATCAGGGTGCTCACCAATCGAAGTGCTTTCCACCTTAGGGAGAAGTTGATGCCATTTCATCTCTCTGTGGCCAATCCGAGTTATGTCCACTTTGAGAAACCCTAGACCTATGTCGATGTTAAAATTTTTGGCATGTTCCCGAGCCCAAAAGACAAAGGAATGGCCCACAATCCAGACACACACCATGATGCTGGTATCCTAGTGTAACACAGAGAAGGCCGCGGGGAAGGAGCACTAAGAGCGAGCTCCTGGGGCCCAGGTTCACACCCCCAATATATACCCCCGCTGCCCCCCCATCCCACAACGGCGAGAACCAGCGACTCACCGGAGTACTAAAAGAAGGGACTGATCCAAAATCGCGTCGCATTCACCACCGAAACAGACGATCCGCATCCCGACACCTCCAGGATTGTAACTGATGCCTTGGAGGTGATCGTTGTCGGCAGACTCCATACCGGACGACTCCTGGACAGCCCTGCATTAGACCCGCAAGAGTCCCACGCGACAACCGACCTCTGTCTGGCTCGGCAACTCCTGGATGCCGACACCGGGAAAACCGAGAAAAGACCGCCGTTCCAATCAACAATTCTGCCTGGCCCAAAGATGGCCGCCCGCGACGGACATGGACTTCCTCCCCTCATCGCAAAATCACACAGATGACGACTGAACCACAAGAAAAGGGGCACCGGAGCTCACCAAAAGGACCTTTTTCATGGTCCACTGCAGCAATATGCCCCCAACTCCCCGGTTGCCTTAATTTCGCCCCAACTCACTGCAAACCTCGGGTGCCTGCCCCCAAGATGGCCGCCCACGACGGACTTTGAAAATTGTCCCTGACCGCAAAATCGCGCGGAGGAAGACCGATCCACAAACAAGGGCAACAAAGCACAGTGAAAGGGCCTTACTCAGAGACCATCGCAGTTTTATGCCGTCAACGCCTTTGATACCTTAACTTCAGCCCAACTCACCGCTAACATCGGATGCCTGGCCCCAGGATGGCTGCCCGCGAGGGACGTTGAGGACTCTCCCCGACTTCAAAATCGCGCGGAGGAAGACCGAACCACAAGTAAGGGCACCAAAGGTCAGTGATAGGGTCTTGCTCAGAGACCTCCGCAGTATTATGCCTCATACGCCTCAGATGCCTTAATTCCACCCCAATCTCACCGCAAACCTCGGTTGCCTGTCCCTAAGATGGCCACCCACGACGCACACCCAGAACTTCTCCCCAGTCACAAAACAGCACGGGGGAGCACCAATCATCAAGAAAAAGGTACCGAAGCCGACAGATAGGGATTTCTCCATAGACCATCGCAACCTCAGTGATTTTCGCCCCAATTAACCGCAAAACTTGGACGCCTGAATGCTGAGAATCCCCCCCGCACTAGTAATGGCCCCCCTCACCACTTTCAAGAACAAAAAGTTACAACACCTATGCCATTAATAATCATCATCTTCCGGGACCTATACCTATTAACCAACCCCCGAGTGCACCACCCTTAACCCAGGGAGATCCCGGAGGTACCCACATACATCTAGGCATACCACACAACAACTTGTTCTAGCCGCCACCTCGACTCTAGCACCACTACACCTCTTATACCCCAGTTTGGGGTTTCCTCTTAGGGCTACCCACTCTGACACAACCCTGACCAGACCTGAGAAGAGCTCCGACGAGCCACCCTCCCGCCCAATTAACTCAAAATGACATCTACCACCACAATCCCCCTCAGCCCCTCCACACCAATACACCTAAAAGCACATGGCCCAAACTCCTTCTACATCACTTTCCCCCACAACCTCTCCTCAAAAGCGAAAAGAAACCTGAAACACAGACTGACTCATCAGCACCCAGAAATTCTAGTCGCGGACATCTACCACTGCACCTCCAAGAGTCAACTGAAAACGGATCTCATTTTCCATACCGTAAGACCAGAAAACTGGAATTCCATTCTCAGATCACAACTCCACATAACCAAATCAACCAACACTCCATACAGCTGCAAGCTAACGTTTTCTATACCCAACCACACTAGGCGTAAGGGCAACATCTCTGCAACCATCTACCACAATGGCACAGTTTTGGTCCAAGCCAATAACGACAACCTAAAAGCATTCGACACCCTCTTCCCCGCACTACGTAACGCCCCCTCGCACCCACACCGCACACACCCGACCTACTCCCCTTCCCTGGACAGACTAACCCACAAAGAGACCCCTCAAACTAATCCCACTCCCTCCGTCAACCCCGCCATCCTCTCCCCCCTGAACAACCATCTCCCCTCCGCCCACCTCACACAAAACACGCACAATACACTCTTCCTCTCCAACACACACAGGAGGTACGACGCCAAGGATGCCCCGCATCCCCCGCTCAATCGCCACCTACCCCCTCCCTCCCCATTTCACCGCACCCAACCAACAGCTAGCGCCCTCAACCCGCTATCTACGATACCTAACCACACACCTCTCTCCACACGCAAGAGGACGAAGGATCCACCACGCGATCCCCAACGCCCCTTGCCCACAGCCTCACACAAAGCCAACACCGACACCAGGAACGCCAAAAGCAAATATATCAACGACAAGCTCTCTCCCCCACGGGAGGACCCTGCACTAACCACCCTCACCCCCCGTCGAGGAAACGACGCAACGTCTCGGTCTGCTGGAAAGCCAGCTAGAAACTGTAATACTAGGTCTTAACACAATCTTACTAAGCCTCTCCACACTCAGAGAGCCTAGCCAACTCCCTCTCTCGACTCCCGCTTTTCCTTTCACCAGACAGCAACAGCCCCCCAAGGCTTTATATCCCAGCTGGATCTCAACCCCCCTCTCAAACAAATCACAGAGACCCAAAAGAACAACTGCGGATATGTCTCCAAGTGAAGTGATGGAGCTTGCCGCCTCCTATGACACTCCTACCTCTGCCACCCCAGAATCCAAGATCGAGGTTATCACGGGATTCAGAAGAGACCGCCCCCCTCCAAGACACTTAAGACCCCCTGCCTTCCTCACCAATATTCCCGGGGATCCCCTAATAAAGAAACACAAAAATGAGGAGACCTCCACCAAATGCATGCTCATTAACTGCAGATCAGCCACCAAACATGCAACTGAGCTGGCGGAAACAATCCTCACCCATGATATAGACATCACCTTCATCACTGAAACCCGGCTAAAATTCTCATCCCCAAGCCTGGACATGCTTGTGCCCCCGGGCTATGCACTCATAAACAAAGACAAAAAGGATCAACGAGGAGGGGGCATAGCAATCCTACACAAGGTTAACATCTACGTGACAGAAACAGACACCTTCAAATACAATACATTTGAATGCCTATCCGCCAACATTAAGACAAAAGACAACAAATCTCTACTCTGCCACCTCCTCTACCATCCGCCTGGCAACACCACAGCATTCGGGGAACACCTGTCAGATCTGATTACCTACTGCTCACTCCGAGACTCGAACTATCTAATCCTAGGTGACCTCAACTTACACTGGAATGAGGAAAACAACCCGCTAATCCAATCCCTGAACGATCTCCTAATCAACAACAACCTTATCCAACACTGCTCTGAAGAAACACACGACAAAGGATCTATCCTGGATGCCATTATTGCTCAAAGCGACACAATCCGTATCAACCGCATCCTGCCCGTTGACTGGTCGGATCACCACCTCATCTTATTCCGCATCAGCCAACCGATCCTATGCAAACCCCCACGCTGGACCCCCCAAATGGACAAGAAACCTAACTCAGATCCCCCTGGCAATCCTGGAGGAAAAGATGAGATCTCTCCTTCCCAGCTCCACGGATGATCTCTCCACAACAGAACTCACCTCTCACTATAACGCAACCATGACTTCCTTTCTGGACCAACTAGCCCCCCTGAAACTAAAAAGAGCCAGAAACATTCCATCCAGATCCTGGTTCAACACGGACATAAACTCCGAAAGGAGACTCCTCAGGGCCACAGAAAGACGATGGCGGAACAACCCAACCTCAATCCTCTGCGAGCAACTCAAATCAACTCGCAGGAAGTACAAAAAACACATAATTAACGAAAAAACCTCCTTCTTCTGCACTGCTCTCGACAACGCAAAAAACAGGCCCAAGGAACTCTTCAACCTCATCAGGCAACAGACTTCCAAGCCCCTCCCTTCCTCGATGGTGGCCTCCAAAGACCGGTGCGATAACTTCGCCAGCTTCTTCAACGACAAAATCACCAAGATCGAGCTCTCCTTGGATGTCAACCGCAATCCCACTCACAGGAGCCTGTCCCCAAGGACAGATGATATCGTACCCAATCACCCACCAAAACTCTGGAAATCCTTCAACCCCATCTCTGAATCAGTGATAGTCAAACTAATCTCCACCTCCAAACCCTCTTCTCACGTCCTCGATCCTATACCCACTCAACTGGCTAAAAAACTTAAACTCTCCTTAGCCCCGCTCTGGAGCAAGATCATAAACAGCTCCCTGAGAACCGGAACCATTCCAGACTGCCTCAAAGTCGGCCAAGTCACACCACTTCTAAAAAAAACGGGCTTGGACACTAACGACTTGAATAACTTCAGACCCGTCTCCAATCTTCCTCTCCTATCCAAAACCCTGGAAAGGTGTGTTCTCCGACAATTGACCCAACACATGGACAACATCAACCTCCTGGACCCCCACCAATCGGGCTTCCGACAAGGCTTCAGTACAGAGTCAGCAATCATTAACATCATAGACGACATCCACAAGTCACTAGACACGGACCGATGCTGCCTACTCATACTTCTAGACCTATCGGCAGCCTTTGACACGGTTGACCACAAGCTACTCATCAAAGTACTTCAAAATAGGCTAGGTGCAGAAGAGACGGTCCTACAGTGGTTCTCCTCCTTTCTCCAGAACCGCACACAAAGAATAAAAATCAAAAACTTCTCGTCGGACCTACACCCCGTCAACAGAGGTGTCCCACAAGGATCAGTTCTTTCCCCTCAACTTTTCAACATCTACATGGAACCCCTCACCACCATACTAAAAAAAAAAAAAATCCCCTTCCACCTATATGCAGACGACACCCAGATCGATCTCGAAACCTCCTCCATTGATGACATCCAAAGACTTAATGACACTCTTAGAGAAGTCCAACATTGGCTATCCCTTAATCACCTGAAACTCAACCAAGACAAGACGGAATTCCTCCTCATCTCTAACAAAAAAGAGAACCCCCAAATCACAGAATGGCTGAAAGCCATTGACGCCCTCAACGGCAATATCACCCTGGCTGACTCTGTAAAATCGCTGGGAATCACTCTTGATCCAAAACTAGACATGGCCAAGCACATCAAAATCTCTGCAAAAAGCGCCTTCCTCAACCTGAAATTACTCAACAACAAAAAAAACCTACATCCCGCCCAATGACCTCAAACAAGCTACTCAAGCACTAGTGCTGTCCAGACTAGACTATGGGAATGCAGCCCTCACAGGTACAGCTAAATGCCACTTAGCTCCGCCTCAGAACAACACTCAATGCAGCAGCCAGAATGATCACAGGAGCAAAGAAATACGATCACATATCACCCGCACTCAAAGAGCTAAAATGGCTCCCAGTCGAAATGCGTGCCAACTTCAGAACTGCCTGCCTCACGCACAAAGCCCTTCACACCGGGAAACCTGCCTACCTGGCCTCCAAACTTATGAAGGCCGGCCAGACAAGGACCTTCAGGAGCTCCAATACGCTTCTCCTCATCCCGCCGAAAACCCGTAAACAAAAAACCGCAGCCCGCTCCTTTTCTGGAAGTGCACCCAAAATCTGGAATTCCATCCCAGTCCACATCAGAACTACCCCATCCTTCCCAAAATTTAAAATGCAGCTCAAAGACCTCTTTCTCAATCGTCCGCCCCCAAATCGATAGCTCCCGATGGAGCACACTAGCCGGAACCGGGCAGATGCCAGATTCTCTGCCATCAAGACATCTACCTCCGCCAAGACACTGGACACCTACCTTGCCCCCTCACCCCTAAAGGAGGCTGGCTTGAGCCAACGTGCACACCGCTATGACTCCATCAGACTTCCTCGCCTTAATGCGGTACAGCACACCCATACCTCCGAAGCGCCATGAACCACTATACCATTATGTATACTACCCCGCTACTATGTGATTTTCTCAATACTATTGCGTTACTGTGTGATTTCC
>CAWUFW010024089.1:0-65680 GCA_963921515.1 Calotriton arnoldi
CTTGTGCTTCGTTCCATTGCATGTGCTCACCTGGTCCAAACAACCCCTTATTGGAGATAGGTTAACCCCTTTCGGTGCTCATGACGAGCTCAGCTCGTCATGCTGCGCAGTGCTCGTGTGCGCATGACGAGCTGGAGCCTGCGTCATGAACCCGCCCACTCAATGAAACGCCCTGCACAGGGCGAAAATCGGCCGCGCACCGAAGGGGTTAAAGACAACCTTATTGAAAGCTATCCTAGTGGTAGCTATGGAGAGCAGCCTTCAGGAATGTAAAGCAGCTTGTTTTACCAGTCTATAATCTCTTGAGTGACCAAATGAAAGAGCACCACACCAGGTATATATTCAAAATATATGTATTTATTGCTAAACACACCCCTCTAGTCTCTTTATGAGGCTAGAGTTCGAAGTACATAAGTTATAAGTTATTAATTCACAGTAATAGCACAAATACACGTTTGGGCCCTAGGGGCGTACCAAACCATATACCAATAAAGTGGTATGCGAACCACGACTGAACTAGACACTAGGCCTAGAGCCTCTAGAAGTGCTTGGACCACAAGGAACCATCCAAGGTAGTGACACAGGGGACCCACGGGAGACGCGTGCAGTGTAAATACACAACCGCGATACGCCGTTAACTTCTATGGAGAAAGTCGGGATCGGGAAAATAGAGAAAAGGGACACTTAAAGGAGGACTAGGACAAAACCCTTTGAGATCTAGGACTTTGAAGAGTCTCTACCCACGGGAGCACCGGAGTACTGGTGTTACCTCACCCAGGGAAGCCGGGTGCATAGGTGCCTTTCGGGGTCGGGTTTCGTCGCCGATTCGAATGGCGATCTGCTGCAAAGTGCTGCTGGCGGCCAAGAGAAAAGTGTCCGGGTGGATCCAAGAGTGGATCGGAGTTCTGAAGAACCTGAAAGCAGAGGGGACAGAGTCTGGGTCACTAGCCAGTGACCAGGAAGGCGATGGACAGATGCCCACCGATGTCGAGTGCTTCAGGTGCGTTGTTGGTCGTCTTGACTCTTCAGCCACGAGGTCCAGGAGGCGTTGTCGGCGACCAGGAGCAGGATTCGGGCTGGTACACGATGTCTGTCGAGTGCTGAGGTGTCGGCGACCAGATTGGACCCAACAAGCCTTGGCAACGGCAAGTCTCGGTGAAGATGTAGATCGTCGATGGCGCAGACCAGCAAGGTCTGTGGAACTCACCCAGCGAGGGTAAGTGAGGGCAATCCTGGAGCAACCAGGATGCCAAGTAAGAAAAGGATTGGCCTTCGTTAAGGGCTACTAGCCAACGGGCTAGCGACTGCGAAGGAGCCTCATGACGCCGCACGTGGAGCTGGCTTACAGGACACTCGTGGAGTGGGGGACAGTGATCTTCGGTGCAGGTAGTGCTGGAGGCTAGAGCTACTCGGAGCCCAAAGCACGACTTCTTGGGAGACCCAGAAGATGATGCACTTGCAAATGTGCTTGGTGTCCAGGGGTCACGGTCTCAAGTCACCCACGATAGCCACGGGCATCAGCTTTGCTGGGGACTCAGGGTAGCCTCGGGGAAGCCTGAGAATCCACCTCTGGTGATGAGATGACTTCGGCGTCTGACGGGAGCTTCAGAAATGCGAACTGGACAGATGCTTCTTTGGTGCCTGCCAAGCAGGGGAGTCACTCCTTGACCCCAAGGGAGATTCTTCAGTCCTCTAATCTTGTCGTAGAGCGTCGAAGGTCCAGGATTCAGTTTCAGAGTTTCGTCCAGGTATAATCTAAAGTCCTAAGGACTGGGTTCCTACCTTTATTCTAAAAATAGGGGTTGGACTACTCTGTGGCCCCACCTATGGGTGGGTCAGGGCAGAGGGGTGGCTACACCCCTTTCCCTTTGTCCAGTTCGCGCCAAAGCAGGGGCTGCAAGCCCCTGATCCAGGTTGAACTGGGGTATGCACAGGGACACCAAATGTGCCCCCAGTGCAGTACTTCAAAGCACCCGAAAGTGCTCCCGCCCAGCCCCAATACACATTATCCTGTCTGGGGAGGTGGTCACACCTCCCTTGACCACCTCCCTGGGACAGGAAACCTATTGTCCAGGCCTCCCCTGCCGGAGTTTCGTCCAGCAGCAGGAGGCCAGACTCGTGTCTGTGGCAGCAGCATCCATTTTGTGATGCCAGGGCTTTGGAAAGAAGTTACTCGGACTCCGTCAGAGTTAACATGTCTTTCCTCTAGAAGGGTGGAATGCTACCCCCGCCGCCAGGATTGGCGGGGGGGTAGTTTTCCAAGATGTTTGACACCAAACACGACATGTTTAGGTGCAGCCATTCCAAAGTTAGCATTTTACCGCGAGGATATAATGCGCTTAAGAGTATATGGTCAGGCTGCACTACAAACAGCATCAGAGATGGTCTCCGAACGCTGCAGAGGGGCCCTGCTCATGCAGGGGCACCCTCTCACATAGGAACCATGCACTCTGCCTTTAGGATTGATAAGGCCTGCCTTAGGAGTGACTTATAGGTTTATATGTGTGTATGTATTTCGTGATATAGGTAACCTATATCACAGTAAGGGGTGCATGCACCACCTTACCCAGGCTGCAGTAGCAGACCTGTGGTGTCAGTTTGGATGGCCTTCCAGGGGTGGCATAATACATGCTGCAGCCCCTGGCAGGCCTCTGAGGTACCTATGCCCTTGGTATATAGTATACCATATACTAGGGACTTATAAGGGCACTCCAGATCCCAATCAGTGATGTGCCTAAGGCACATGGAAACCATTTTAGAGAGGAAGCAGCTAGGCTGGGGTTCTGATTAGCAGGGCCCCAGCCAGACTAATGTCGAAAAACAGTGAAGCATCAGCAAAAAGTGGGGGTACCCATGTGAAGCAGATCCTACTCTCCTACACCTTCCCCCTTGGCTCAGGAGGAAGATCAGTCCCTTGAGGGGGATGATCTCAGCCCTGAAGAAGGAACTGTCCCAGAGGAACTTGAACCTGACCAGGTCGAGTTCTTGGGGACAGGGGGACCTTCTAGGGCAGATCTGAGCCAGGAGCAGCAGAGCTGCCCCTCCCTTGAACCCCTCAGACAGCAAGCTGCTGCTGAGGCTGCTGGGAAAGCTAGTGGTCCCCATACAGTGTATTGGGATGATGGACTCCTGTACTCAGAGAGTAGAGACCCCAAGCCTGGTGCTACCAGGAGGTTGGTTATACCTCTGAAGTTCAGGGGCTTCCTATTGACCCTAGCCCATGATATTCCCTTAGCAGGTCACCTGGGCCAGAACAAGACTTGGGACAGAATTGTCCCTCACTTTCACTGGCCCCACATGTCTGAAGACAGCAAGGAGTTTTGTCGCTCCTGTGTAACCTGCCAAGCCAGTGGCAAGGCAGGTGGCACTACAAAGGCCCCCCTGATACCACTACCTGTGGTGGGGGTGCCCTTTGAAAGGGTAGGGATTGACATTGTTGGTCCCATGGATCCCCAAACAGCCTCTGGGCACAGGTTTATCCTGGTGGTAGTGGATCATGCCACCAGGTACCCAGAAGCTATTCCCCTCAGGACCACTACAGCACCTGTGGTGGCAAGGGCCCTCCTGGGAATTTTCTCAAGAGTGGGCTTTCCTAAGGAGGTAGTATCAGACAGGGGTGCTAACTTCATGTCTGGGTACTTAAAAGCAATGTGGAAGGAGTGTGGAGTGACTTATAAGTTCACCACACCCTATCACCCACAATGCAATGGTTTAGTTGAGAGATTCAACAAAACCTTGAAGGGCATGATTAAAGGGCTCCCAGAAAAGCTTAGGCGTAGATGGGACATACTCTTGCCCTGCCTTTTATTCGCATATAGGGAGGTGCCTCAGAAGGGGTTGGTTACAGCCCTTTTGAACTTCTGTTTGGCCACCCTGTGAGGGGTCCACTGTGCTTGGTGAAGGAAGGATGGGAGTTACCTCTCAAGCCCCCAAAGCAAGATATAGTGGACTATGTACTTGGTCTCCGCTCCAGGATGGCTGAGTACATGAAAAAGGCAACCAAAAACCTTGAGGCTAGCCAGGAACTTCAAAAGGCCTGGCATGACCAAAGGCTGTTCTGACTGTTTACCAGCCAGGACAGAAGGTGTGGGTGTTGGAGCCAGTGGCCCCAGCAGCTCTCCAAGACAAATGGAGTGGACCCCACACTATTGTTGAGCAGAAGGGTGAGGTCACTTACTTAGTAGACCTAGGAACACCCAGGAGTCCCCACAGGGTTCTCCATGTCAACAGGTTAAAACCATATGTGGACAGGGCAGACATGGGCTTGCTCATGGCTACTGATGAAGGGCAGGAGGAAGAGAGTGACCCACTCCCTGACCTGTTCTCACAGAACCCTGACGATGGGTCAGTAGATGGTGTAGCCTTGGCAGGCAGCCTCACTACCCAGCAACAAACTGATTGTAGGCAAGTTCTCAATCAGTTTAGACATATGTTTTCACTGACACCCAGTCAGACCACCTGGTGCACTCATGAAGTGGACACTGGGGACAGTCTGCCTATTAAAAATAAGATTTATAGGCAACCTGACCATGTCAGGGACTGTATCAGGACTGAAGTCCAGAAAATGTTGGAATTGGGAGTTATTGAACCCTCAGATAGCCCTTGGGCTAGTCCAGTGGTCCTTGTACCAAAACCTCACACCAGTGGTGGAAAAAGAGAGATGAGGTTTTGTGTGGACTACAGGGGTCTCAATGCAGTCACTAGGACTGATGCCCATCCAATACCAAGGGCAGATGAGCTCATAGATACTTTGGCCTCAGCCAAATATCTCAGCACATTTGACTTGACAGCTGGCTACTGGCAGATCAGACTAGCTGATACTGCAAAGCCCAAAACAGCATTCTCAACCCCTAGTGGGCATTATCAATTTGTGGTAATGCCCTTTGGTCTGAAGAATGCACCTGCCACTTTCCAGAGGTTGGTGAATACAGTTCTCACAGGTCTGGAAGCCTATAGTGCAGCATATCTAGATGATATTGCTGTCTTTAGCTCCACCTGGGAGGATCACCTGGTCCACCTCAGGAATGTTTTACAGGCCCTGCAAAAGGCAGGCCTGACTATCAAGGCCACTAAGTGCCAGATAGGGCAGAGTCAGGTTGTGTACCTGGGCCACCTTGTGGGTGGAGGCCAGGTTCAACCTTTGCAGAGCAAGATCCAGACCATCATGGACTGGACTGCTCCCACTACCCAGACTCAGGTGAGAGCCTTCTTAGGCCTGACTGGGTACTATAGGAGATTTGTCAAGGGGTATGGATCAATAGTGACACCCCTGAATGACTTAACTTCTAAGAAAATGCCCAAAAAGGTTCAGTGGACAGTTAGCTGTCAAAAGGCATTTGATGACCTGAAGCAGGCCATGTGCACTGCTCCCATTCTACAGAGTCCTGATTACTCCAAGAAGTTCATTGTTCAAACTGATGCATCTGAATTGGGGGTAGGGGCTGTACTGTCACAATTGAATGAAGAAGGTCAGGATCAGCCAGTAGCTTTCATTAGCAGAAGGCTGACCCCTAGAGAGAAACGTTGGTCAGCCATAGAGAGGGAGGCCTTTGCTGTGGTCTGGGCTCTGAAGAAGTTGAGGCCATACTTGTTTGGTACACACTTCCTGGTTCAGACAGACCATAAGCCCCTCTTATGGCTAAAACAAATGAAGGGTGAAAACCCCAAACTGCTTAGGTGGTCCATTTCCCTACAGGGGATGGACTTTACAGTGGAACATAGACCTGGGAGTAACCATGCCAATGCAGATGGACTCTCTAGGTACTTCCACTTAGAACATGAAGACTTAACTGGGCAAGGTTAGTTTAATGTCCCTACGTTTGGGGGGGGTTGTGTAGGAGAGTAGGATCTGCTTCACATGGGTACCCCCACTTTTTGCTGATGCTTCACTGTTTTTCGACATTAGTCTGGCTGGGGCCCTGCTAATCAGAACCCCAGCCTAGCTGCTTCCTCTCTAAAATGGTTTCCATGTGCCTTAGGCACATCACTGATTGGAATCTGGAGTGCCCTTATAAGTCCCTAGTATATGGTATACTATGTACCAAGGGCATAGGTACCTCAGAGGCCTGCCAGGGGCTGCAGCATGTATTATGCCACCCCTGGAAGGCCATCCAAACTGACACCACAGGTCTGCTACTGCAGCCTGGGTAAGGTGGTGCATGCACCCCTTACTGTGATATAGGTTACCTATATCACTAAATACATACACACATATAAACCTATAAGTCACTCCTAAGGCAGGCCTTATCAATCCTAAAGGCAGAGTGCATGGTTCCTATGTGAGAGGGTGCCCCTGCATGAGCAGGGCCCCTCTGCAGCGTTCGGAGACCCTTCTCTGATGCTGTTTGTAGTGCAGCCTGACCATATACTCTTAAGCGCATTATAACCTCGCGTTAAATGCTAACTTTGGAATGGCTGCACCTAAACATGTCGTGTTTGGTGTCAAACATCTTGGAATACTACCCCCCGCCAATTCTGGCAGCGGGGGTAGCATTCCACCCTTCTAGAGGGAAAGACATGTTAACTCTGGCTAGCCCGGTAACTTCTTTCCAAAGCCCTGGCATCACAAAATGGATGCTGCTGCCACAGACACGAGTCTGGCCTCCTGCTGCTGGACGAAACTCCGGCAGGGGAGGCCTGGACAATAGGTTTCCTGTCCCAGGGAGGTGTGACCACCTCCCCAGACAGGATAATGTGTATTGGGGCTGGGCGGGAGCACTTTCGGGTGCTTTGAAGTCCTGCACTGGGGGCACATTTGGTGTCCCTGTGCATACCCCAGTTCAAACAGGATCAGGGGCTTGCAGCCCCTGCTTTGGCGCGAACTGGACAAAGGGAAAGGGGTGTAGCCACCCCTCTGCCCTGACCCACCCATAGGTGGGGCCACAGAGTAGTCCAACCCCTATCCTTAGTATAAGTATAGGAACCCAGTCCTTAGGACTTTAGATTATCCCTGGACGAAACTCTGAAACTGAATCCTGGACCTTCGACGCTCTACTCACGATTAGAGGACAGAAGAATCTCCCTTGGGGTCAAGGAGTGACTCCCCTGCTTGGCAGGCACCAAAGAAGCATCTGTCCGGTTCGCATTTCTGAAGCTCCCGTCGGACGCCGAAGTCATCGCATCACCAGAGGTAGATTCTCAGACTTCCCCGAGGCTACCCTGAGTCCCCAGCAAAGCTGAGGCCCGTGGCTATCGTGGGTGACTTGAGACCGTGACCCCTGGACACTGAGCACATTTGCAAGTGCATCCTCTTCTGGGTCTCCCAAGAAGTCGTGCTTTGGGCTCCGAGTAGCCCTAGCCTCCAGCACCAACTGCACCGAAGATCACTGGCCTCCACTCCACGAGTGTCCTGTGAGCCAGATCCACGTGCGGCGTCACGAGGCTCCTTCGCGGTCGCTAGCCCGTTGGCTAGTAGCCCTTAACGAAGGCCAATCTTTTTCTAACTTGGCATCCTGGTTGCTCCAGGCCTGCCCTCACTTACCCTTGCTGGGTGAGTTCCCCAGACCTTGCTGGTCTGCACCATCGACGATCTTCCTCTGCATCGAGACTTGCCGTTGCCAAGGCTTGTTGGGTCCAATCCGGTCGCCGACACCTCAGCACTCGACAGACATCGTGTACCAGCCCGAATCCTGCTCCTGGTCGCCGACAACGCCTCCTGGACCTCGTGGCTGAAGAGTCAAGACGACCGTCAACGCACCTGAAGCACTCGACATCGGTGGGCATCTGTCCATCGCCTTCCTGGTCACTGGCTAGTGACCCAGACTCTGTCCCCTCTGCTTTCAGGTTCTTCAGAACTCTGATCCACTCTTGGATCCACCCGGACACTTTTCACTTGGTCGCCAGCAGCACTTTGCAGCAGATCGCCATTCAAATCGACGACGAAACCCGACCCCGAAAGGCACCTATGCACCCGGCTTCCCTGGGTGAGGTAACACGAGTACTCCGGTGCTCCCGTGGGTAGAGACTCTTCAAAGTCCTAGATCTCAAAGGGTTTGGTCCAAGTCCTCTTTAAGTGTCCCTTTCTCTAATTTCCCGATCACGACTTTCTCCATAGAAGTCAACGGCGTATCGCGGTTGTGTATTTACACTGCACGCGTCTCCCGTGGGTCCCCTGTGTCACTACCTTGGGTGGTTCCTTGTGGTCCAAGCACTTCTAGAGGCTCTAGGCCTAGTGTCTAGTTCAGTCGTGGTTCTTATACCACTTTATTGGTATATGGTTTGGTACGCCCCTAGGGCCCAAACGTGTATTTGTGCTATTACTGTGTTTAAATAACTTCTAACTTATGTACTTCGAACTCTAGCCTCATAAAGAGACTAGAGGGGTGTGTTTAGCAATAAATACATATATTTTGAATATATACCTGGTGTGGTGCTCTTTCATTTGATCACTCAAGAGATTATAGACTGGTAAAACAAGCTACTTTACATTCCTTCAAGACTTAGCCTGAAGGCTGCTCTCCATAGCTACCACTAGGATAGCTTTCAATAAGGTTGTCTTTAACCTATCTCCAATAAGGGGTTGTTTGGACTGGTGCAAGGTGCCCACTATAATTAGTGGACAGCATATACCAGGCCAACTTCTCACACCGAACACCACTGCTCTGCCCTAAACCCTGAAACACTACCCCCAGCACGTCCCCCTACACTGCCCGAACACCACTGCACTGCCCAAAACCCTGAAACACCAGCCCCAGCACGACCCCCTACACTGCCCGAACACCACTGCACTGCCCTAAACCCTGAAACACCAGCCCCAGCACGACCCGCTACACTGCCCGAACACCACTGCACAGCCCTAAACCCTGAAACACCAGCCCCAGCACGACCCCCTACACTGCCCGAACACCACTGCACTGCCCTAAACCCTGAAACACCAGCCCCAGCACGACCCCCTACACTGCCCGAACACCACTGCACTGCCCGAAACCCTGAAACACCAGCCCCAGCAAGACCCCCTACACTGCCCGAACACCACTGCACTGCCCTAAACCCTGAAACACCACCCCCAGCAAGACCCCCTACACTGCCCGAACACCACTGCACTGCCCTAAACCCTGAAACACCACCCCCAGCAAGACCCCCTACACTGCCCGAACACCACTGCACTGCCCTAAACCCTGAAACACCACCCCCAGCAAGACCCCATTCACTGCCCTAACACACTGCACTGCCCTAAACCCTGAAACACCACCCCCAGCAAGACCCCCTACACTGCCCGAACACCACTGCACTGCCCTAAACCCTGAAACACCACCCCTGCACGACCCCCTACACTGCCCGAACACCACTGCACTGCCCTAAACCCTGAAACACCAGCCCCTGCACGACCCCCTACACTGCCCGAACACCACTGCACTGCCCTAAACCCTGAAACACCAGCCCCAGCACGACCCCCTACACTGCCCGAACACCACTGCACTGCCATAAACCCTGAAACACCAGCCCCAGCACGACCCCCTACACTGCCCGAACACCACTGCACTGCCCTAAACCCTAAACACCACCCCCAGCACGACCTCCTACTACTGCCCGAACACCACTGCTCTGCCCTAAACCCTGAAACACTAGCCCGCAGCATGACCCCCTACACTGCCCGAACACCACTGCACTGCCCTAAACCCTGAAACACCACCCCCAGCACGATACCCTACACTGCCCGAACACTACTGCACTGCCCTAAACCCTGAAACACTAGCCCCAGCACGACCCCCTACACTGCCCGAACACCACTGCACTGCCCTAAACCCTGAAACACCAGCCCCAGCACGACCCCCTACACTGCCCGAACACCACTGCACTGCCCTAAACCCTGAAACACCACCCCCTGCACGACCCCCTACACTGCCCGAACACCACTGCACTGCCCTAAACCCTGAAACACCACCCCCAGCACGACCCCCTACACTGCCCGAACACCACTGCACTGCCCTAAACCCTGAAACACCACCCCCAGCACGAGCCCCTACACGTGCCCGAACACCACTGCACTGCCCTAAACCCTGAAACACTACCCCCAGCACGACCCCCTACACTGCCCGAACACCACTGCACTGCCCTAAACCCTGAAACACCACCCCCAGCACGACCCCCAACACTGCCCGAACACCACTGCACTGCCCTAAACCCTGAAACACCACCCCCAGCACGACCCCCTACACTGCCCGAACACGACTGCACTGCCCTAAACCCTGAAACACCAGCCCCAGCATGACCCCCTACACTGCCCGAACACCACTGCACTGCCCTAAACCCTGAAACATAAGCCCCAGCACGACCCCCTACACTGCCCGAACACCACTGCACTGCCCTAAACCCTGAAACACCACCCCCAGCACGACCCCCTACACTGCCCGAACACCACTGCACTGCCCTAAACCCTGAAACACCAACCCCAGCACGACCCCCTACACTGCCCGAACACCACTGCACTGCCCTAAACCCTGAAACACCACCCCCAGCACGACCCACTACACTGCCCGAACACCACTGCACTGCCCTAAACCCTGAAACACCACCCCCAGCACGACCCCCTTACACTGCCCGAACACCACTGCACTGCCCTAAACCCTGAAACACCACCCCCAGCACGACCCCCTACACTGCCCGAACACCACTGCACTGCCCTAAACCCTGAAACACCACCCCCAGCATGACTCCCTACACTGCCCGAACACCACTGCACTGACCTAAACCCTGAAACACCACCCCCTGCACGACCCCTTACACTGCCCAAACACCACTGCACTGCCCTAAACCCTGAAACACCACCCCCAGCACGAACCCCTACACAGCCCAAACACCACTGCACTGCCCTAAACCCTGAAACACTACCCCTGCACGACCCCCCTACACTGCCTGAACACCATTGCACTGCCCTAAACCCTAAAACACTTCCGCCAGCAAGACCCCCTACACTGCCGAACACCACTGCACTGCCCGAAACCCTGAAACATCAACCCCAGCAGGACCCTCTACACTGCCCGAACACCACTGCACTGCCCTAAACCCTGAAACACCACCCCCAGCAAGAGCCCCTACACTGCCCGAACACCACTGCTCTGCCCTAAACCCTGTAACACTAGCCCCAGCACGACCCCCTACACTGCCCGAAAACCACTGCACTGCCCTAAACCCTGTAACACTAGCCCCAGCACAACCCCCTACACTGCCCGAAAACCACTGCACTGCCCTAAACCCTGAAACACCAGCCCCAGCACAACCCCCTACACTGCCCGAACACCACTGCACTGCCCTAAACCCTGAAACACCAGCCCCAGCATGACCCCCTACACTGCCCAAACACCACTGCACTGCCCTAAACCCTGAAACACCAGCCCCAGCACGACCCCCTACACTGCCCGAACAACACTGCACTGCCCTAAACCCTGAAACACCACCCCCTGCACGACCTCCCACATTGCCCGATCACGACTGCACTGCCCTAAACCCTGAAACACCACCCCCAGCACAACCCCCTACACTGCCCGAACACCACTGCACTGCCCTAAACCCTGAAACACCACCCCCTGCACGACCCCCTACACTGCCCGAACACCACTGCACTGCCCTAAACCCTGAAACACCACCCCCAGCACGACCCCCTACACTGCCCAAACACCACTGCACTGCCCTAAACCCTGAAACACCACCCCCAGCACGACCCCCTACACTGCCCAAACACCACTGCACTGCCCTAAACCCTGAAACACTACCGCCAGCAAGACACCCTACACTGCCCGAACACCACTGCACTGCTCTAAACCCTGAAACATCACCCCCAGCAAGACCCCCTACACTGCCCGAACACCACTGCACTGCCCTAAACCCTGAAACACCACCCCCAGCAAGACCCCCTACACTGCCCGAACACCACTGCACTGCCCTAAACCCTGAAACACCACCCTCAGCACGACCCTACACTGCCCGAACACCACTGCTATGCCCTAAAACCTGAAACGCTTGCCCCAGCACGACCCCCTACACTGCCCGAACACCACTGCACTGCCCTAAACCCTGAAACACCACCCCCAGCACGACCCCCTACACTTCCTGAACACCACTGCACTTCCCTAAACCCTAAACACCACACCCAGCACGACTCCCTACTCTACCCGAACACCACTGCTCCGCCTTAAACCCTAAAACACTACACCCAGCACGTACCACTACACGGCCCGAACACCACTGCTCTGCCCTAAACCATAAAACACCACCCCCAGCACGTCCCCCTACACTGCCAGAACAGCACTGCACTGCCCAAAACCTTGAAACACCAGCCCCAGCACGACCCCCTACACTGCCCTAACACCACTGTACTGCCCTAAACCCTGAAACACCAGCCCCAGCACGACCCGCTACACTGCCAGAACACCACTGCACTGCCCTAAAACCTGAAACACCAGCCCCAGCACGAGCCCCTACACTGCCCGAACTCCACTGCACTGCCCTAAACCCTGAAACACCAGCCCCAGCACCACCCCCTACACTGCCCGAACACCACGGCACTGCCTGAAACCCTGAAACACCAGCCCCAGCACGACCCCCTACACTGCCCGAACACCACTGCACTGCCCTAAACCCTGAAACACCAGCCCCAGCACGACCCCCTACACTGCCTGAACACCACTGCACTGCCCTAAACCCTGAAAGACCACCCCCTGCACGACCCCCGACACTGCCCGAACACCACTGCACTGCCCTAAACCCTGAAACACCACCCCCTGCACGACCCCCTCACTGCCCGAACACCACTGCACTGCCCTAAAACCTGATACGCCAGCACCCCCTACACGGCCCGAACACCACTGCACTGCCCGAAACCCTGAAACACCACCCCCTGCACCACCCCCTACACTGCCCGAACACCACTGCACTGCCCTAAACCCCGAAACACCACCACCCTGCACGACCCCCTACACTGCCCGAACACCACTGAAATGCCCTAAACCCTGAAACACCACCCCCTGCATGACCCCCTACACTGCCCGAACACCACTGCACTGCCTTAAACCCTGAAACACCACCCCCAGCACGACCCCCTACACTGCCCGAACACCACTGCACTGCCCTAAACCCTGAAACACCATCCCCCAGAACGACCCCCTACACTGCCCGAACACCACTGCCCTAAACCCTGAAACACCACCCCCTGCACGACCCCCTACACTGACCGAACACCACTGCACTGCCCTAAACCCTGAAACACCACCCCCTGCATGACCCCCTACACTGCCCGAACACCACTGCACTGCCCTAAACCCTGAAACACCACCCTCTGCACGACCCCCTACACTGCCCGAACACCACTGCACTACCCTAAAACACCACCCCCAGCATGACCCACTACACTACCCGAACACCACTGCACTGCCCTAAACCCTAAAACACTACACCCAGCACGACCCCCTACACTACCCGAACACAACTGCACTACCCTACACCCTAAAACATCTCCCCCAGCACGACCCCCTACACTACCCGAACACCACTGCACTGCCCTAAACCCTAAAACACTCCCCCAGCACGGCCCCCTATACTACCTGAACACCACTGCACTGCCCTAAACCCTAAAACACTCCCCCAACACGACCCCCTACACTACCCAAACACCACTGCACTGCCCTAAACCCTAAAAAACTCCTCCCAGCGTGACCCCGTACACTACCCTAACACCACTGCACTGCCCTAAACCCTAAAACACTCCCCCCAGCACGACCCCCTACACTACCCAAACACCAATGCACTGCCCTAAACCCTAAAACACTACCCCCGCACGACCCCTACACTACCCAAACACCAATGCACTACCCTAAACCCTAAAATACTACCCCCGCACAACCCCTACACTACCCAAAGACCACTGCACTACCCTAAACCCTAAAACACTACCCCCCGCACAACCCCCTACACTACCCAAAGACCACTTCACTACCCTAAACCCTAAAACACGACCCCCTACACTGCCCGAACACCACTGCACTGCCCTAAACCGTGAAACACCAGCCCCAGCATGACCCCCTACACTGCCCGAACACCACTGCAGTGCCCTAAACCCTGAAACACCAGCCCCAGCACCAACCCCTACACTGCCCGAACACCATGACACTGCCCTAAACCCTGAAACACCAGCCCCAGCACGACCCCCTACACTGCCCGAACACCACTGCACTGCCCTAAACCATGAAACACCAGCCCCAGCACGACCCCCTACACTGCCCGAACACCACTGCACTGCCCTAAACCCTGAAACACCAGCCCCAGCACGACCCCCTAAAGTGCCCGAACAGCACTGCACTGCCCTAAACCCTGAAACACCACCCCCTGCAGGACCCCCTACACTGCCCGAACACCACTGCACTGCCCTAAACCCTGAAACACCACCCCCTGCATGACCCCCTACACTGCCCGAACACCACTGCACTGCCCTAAACCCTGAAACACCACCCCCTGCAGGACCCCCTACACTGCCCGAACACCACTGCACTGCCCTAAACCCTGAAACACCACCCCCTGCATGACCCCCTACACTGCCCGAACACCACTGCACTGCCCTAAACCCTGAAACACCACCCCCTGCACGACCCCCTACACTGCCCGAACACCACTGCACTGCCCTAAACCCTGAAACACCACCCCCTACACTGCCCGAACACCACTGCACTGCCCGAAACCCTGAAACACCACCCCCAGCATGACCCCCTACACTGCCCGAACACCACTGCACTGCCCTATCCCTGAAACACCACAACCCAGCACGACCCCCTACACTGCCCGAACACCACTGCACTGCCCTAAACCCTGAAACACCACAACCCTGCACGACCCCCTACACTGCCCGAACACCACTGCAATGCCCTAAACCCTGAAACACCACCCCCTGCATGACCCCCTACACTACCCGAACACCACTGCACTGCCCTAAACCCTGAAACACCACCCCCAGCAAGACCCCCTACACTGCCCGAACACCACTGCACTGCCCTAAACCCTGAAACACCACCCCCAGCATGACCCCCTACACTGCCCGAACACCACTGCCCTAAACCCTGAAACACCACCCCCTGCACGACCCCCTACACTGACCAAACACCACTGCCCTGCCCTAAACCCTGAAACACCACCCCCTGCATGACCCCCTACACTGCCCAAACCCCACTGCACTGCCCTAAACCCTGAAACACCACCCCCTGCACGACCCCCTACTCTGCCCGAACACCACTGCACTGCCCTAAACCCTAAAACACCACCCCCAGCATGACCCACTACACTGCCCGAACACCACTGCACTGCCCTAAATCCTAAAACACTACCCGCAGCACAACCCCCTACACTACCCGAACACCACTGCACTACCCTACACCCTAAAACTCTCCCCCATCACGACCCCCTACACTACCCGAACACCACTGCACTGCCCTAAACCCTAAAACACTCCCCCCAGCATGACCCACTACACTGCCCAAACACCACTGCACTGCCCTAAACCCTAAAAAACTACCCCAGCATGACCCGCTACACTAACCGAACACCACTGCACTACCCTACACCCTAAAACTCTCCCCCATCACGACCCCCTACACTACCCGAACACCACTGCACTGCCCTAAACCCTAAAACACTCCCCCCAGCATGACCCCCTACACTACCCAAACACCACTGCACTACCCTACACCCTAAAACTCTCAACCCATCATGACCCCTACACTACCCGAACACCACTGCACTGCCCTAAACCCTAAAACACTACCCCGCACGACCCCTACACTACCCAAACACCAATGCACTACCCTAAACCCTAAAACACTACCACCCGCACGACCCCCTACACTACCCAAAGACCACTGCACTACCCTAAACCCTAAAACACAACCCCCTACACTACACAAACACCGCTGCACTACCCTAAACCCTAAAACACTACCCGCAGCACGACCCCCTACACTACACAAACACCGCTGCACTACCCTAAACCCTAAAACACTACCCCCAGCAGTACCCCCTACACTACCCAAACACCACTGCACTACCCTGAATCCCTAAACCACTACCCCCAGCACAACCCCCTACACTACCCAAACACCACTGCACTACCCTAAACCCTAAAACACTACCCCCAGCACGACCCCCTACACTACCCAAACACCACTGCACTACCCTAAACACTAAAACACTCCCCCCAGCACGACTCCCTACACTACCCAAACACCACTGCACTACCCTAAACCCTAAATCTATCCCCAGCACGACCCCTACACTACCCAAACACCACTGCACTACCCTAAACCCTACATCTACCCCCAGCACGACCCCCTACACTACCCAAACACCACTGCACTACCCTAAACCCTAAATCTACCCTCAGCACGACCCCCTACACTACCCGAACACCACTGCACTACCCTAAACCCTAAAACACTACCCCCAGCACGACCCCCTACACTACACCAACACCACTGCACTACCCTAAACCCTAAAACACTACCCCAGCACAACCCCCTACACTACCCAAACACCACTGCACTGCCCTAAACCCTAAAACACTACCCCCAGCACGACCCCCTACACTAACCAAACACCACTGCACTACCCTAAACCCTAAAACACTACCCCCTACACTACACAAACACCATTGCACTGCCCTAAACCCTAAACACTGCCCCAGCATGACCCCCTACACTACACAAACACCACTGCACTACCCTAAACCATAAATCTACCCCAAGCATGACCCCCTACACTACACAAACATCACTGCACTACCCTAAACCCTAAAACACTACCACCAGCACGACCCCCTACACTACACAAACACTACTGCACTACCCCAAACCCTAAAACACTACCCCCAGCAGAACCCCCTACACTACACAAACACCACTGCACTACCCTAAACCCTAAAACACTACCCTCAGCACGATCCCCAACACTACCCAAACACCACTGCACTACCCTAAACCCTAGAAAAGTAACCACCACCCCATGCCCAATCCCCTTACCTCTCACTCCTCGTTGTTCCTGTTTCATGTCGTCTCTGAGGGGTGGTGCACGTCGTTGTGAGGAAACGGAACAGCCTCTTTTTCCTTACAACAACGTGGATCGTCTACCTTTTTTTAGAACTCATGGTCATTTACCATACATACCTTTACAACAAAATTTGTTGTAAAGGCATGCGTGGTAAATGACCATGCGTTCTAAAAAAATGCATAGTAATGACTTCACGATGTACAACGCATGCGTGGTAATGCATGCGTTGTAATGGTATCGCGAAGAAAAAAAGTTGTTGTAACGGCTGTTTACTGATCGAAGCTGGCCCCTATTCTTCAGTGAGTCGTTTATTTGATAAATTAGGAGGAAGAAATGTGTTTTTTTTACCGAAAAGTGCATTCCCGGCTGTTGTATTGTGAAAGTGTCCACGTGGCCTGGTTTCACTTCCGGTGAGAGAGTGGAAGAGTCTGTTTGGATCTAAAGGGGTTCTGCTGTTGGACGGGGCCGGTGCGACATGTCATCAGAAAACACAGCTAATGGAAAGCGTTGTCCCCGAAGTGTGGAGCAGTGCCATGAGAGGTCAGCGAGTTTGCGTCCCACCGCAGTATGAACGTACCGCGTGACCCATGTGCCGCCTCCAGTGTACGGAAGGCAGAAGCGGCATCCATCGCAGGTTCTCTTGAAGACCGTTGTAGCACTAATTCTACATTTTGGAACTAGGGCATTTTAACCTTGTTGTTCCTGCCAGATACAAAGAGAAGATCCTGTGTTATTCAGTGCCCTCGTTACCTTTTCTGTGGGTAGTGGTGCTTGTCACTTCGCTGCCCCGCCGGTGCACATGACTGGGCTCCCCACCTCGTGTGCCATCTGCAGGGCCTCTGCCCTCGGATCACTGGTTTCGGTTTCTGGAGTGGCAACATAAACAGTTGCTCCCAAAGGACTAGCCTGAACACTTAGGTGAATATCCCCTGCGCCAGCATTCAGCGGAAATTCTTTCCTAGCTCTCCCATGTCGACGACGATGTCATAATAGCACAGCTCCGCTCGCGACACCGTATGACGTCATAGGAGCCATAAGAGGACCTCGTCGGCGTGCTGACATCAGTTCCACCCATTTGTTCCGTGCCACTGAGGTAAACAGGTGGACCGACACATTTTCACATGTATACATAGTATACTAAATATATATTCACTGAAAAAACCATGGGTTTCAGACATGTTATAGTTAGAAATTAGCATTTAAAAATCCTTTGAAATTCACTGAAAAAACCATAGGTTTCAGGCACGTTATAGTTAGAAATTAGCATTTAAAAAACCTTAGAAATTCACTGAAAAAACCATAGGTTTTAGGGACAGTTATAGTTAGTTGGACATTTCACTCGTACAAAACCATAGAAATTCCCCCGTTATAGTTAGTTCAGCTAACTATAACTCGTGCCCCCGCAATGCACTGCTGATGACGTCACATATTACATCACTCATGACATGGTCAGTGACATCACTGATGACATCTCAAATGACATCACTGATGACATCACTGATGACATCATCCTGTGACTGTGTGTTTCTGTACAGTTTAAATATGTTTAATATATATAGGGAAAGGCGTATTGAAGAATGAGTGGGTGTATAAGTGTCTGAATGGATGATTTAGTAGGTGCGTGACTGACTCTATAAGTGAGTGATTAAACGTATCTTACTGAATGCATGGGTTAGTGACTAAACTGTGTGAATGTCTGTATCCGTCTGTCTGTGTGTGTGAAAGCAGCTGCATGGGTTTGCGAATAGCTACATGAGTGTCTACATGGGTTATTGATTGGTTGTCTGAGTATCTGTATGGGTGCATGAGTGTTTGTGTGGGTGGGGTGTGTGTGACTCTGTGCATAGATGTGTGAGTGGGTGATTCACTGGGTGCTTGGTTTCAAGAGTGCATCTGTGATGGACTGTATGGGTGGGTGAGTGTGTGTATGGGTGTGTTAGTGATTGAATGTATATCTCAGTGGTACATGTGTGAGTAACTACATATGTGAAAGGCAGTATATATGTGTGTTGGAGTATATAAATGGGTATAAGTGAGAGTGTGTGATTGTGAGAGTGGCTGTATGGATGAGTGTGTACTTGTATCAGTGATTGTATAAGAGCGTAAGAATGTGCTAGTATTTGTATGAGTAAGTGAGCTGGTGTGTGTATAACTGTATAGGTGAGTAAATGGCAGTGTGATTAATTATTTGCATGATTGACTAGGTGTGTGAGTACCTCTATGGATGAGTGACGGTGTGTGAGTGTCTATATAAGTGTATGAGTGCATATGATAGTCCTGTACTGAGTGACCGTAAGTATGAGTGACTGTACGGGTGAGTGAGTGGATGTGTGTGTAGACCTAAGAATCAGTGAGTGTGTATGTAGTTATTGGTGTTGGAGTGTCTATGGTTTTGACAATGGCAGTCTGTAATTTAGAGTGGGTGTATCAAAAGTTATATTAGGGTGTGAGAAGATGCATCAAATTATCACATGGATGATGTCATCAGTGATGTCATCAGTGATGTCATTTGAGATGTCATCAGTGATGTCATCAGTGATGTCACTGACCATGTCATGGGTGATGTAATAAGTGACATCATCAGCAGTGCATTGCGGGGGCGCGAGTTATAGTTAGCTGAACTAAGTATAACGGTGGAATTTCCATGGTTTTGTACGAGTGAAATGTCCAACTAACTATAACTGTCCCTAAAACCTATGGTTTTTTCAGTGAATATATATATATATATATCCTGGCTAGAAGGTTTTTTTCAAATGCCACATTTTGAGCTACTTCTCTGATTACTTTTCACCGTTCAGTCCCTTTTCTAGTTGTTGAGATGATCGGTTCCAAAATGTGCTTGTAGTTATGACGTCCGATCCGTTTTTAAAGCATCTGATTTACCTTATTTTTTACTCCCATGGTGTCACCCTCCGTGGGACTATTTGCTCTATTTATTTCAGCAATCTCACAGCAGACTAAATGGAGAATCATGGATTCCCACAACTGGTTAAGATACAGCGGCACGGATCTCCTTAAATATGTATCCTTTCACTTTAAAAAAACTGGAGTTCTTTACTGCACCATTATTGCGTGATCTGTGGTTTTATTATGTGGGGCATGTATTTGTGCATTGAAAATTATGTCTGCAGCTAAGATGGACTGCTGGGGAGGTTAGGCACTTAAGGCCATGTGCAGTTGAGATTGAAAGAAGGAGTGTTTGGGCACCGAGTATGATCTGCAGCTAGACCCTGCGATCACCCAATGGTCAAATGGTCATGTGCAGCAGGGATTGGGTGTATGTTAATTCAGAACATGGCCATGTACTGCAAAGGATAGTCTGTTGGACAGCTGGATGTGAGGAGTACCCTCAGGTCAGTGGCCCATCTTCTTCCTGCTCCCGGATATATTGACTCCCTGGCATATTGTAGCCTTGAGGCGTGGCAGGAAATCTACACTAATATCAACTTGAGGTGCAGTAAAAACAGGTGCTGTCATTTTATAAGGGTCAGTTCTTGAAAAGAGAACCAAATACATATTAATGTCAATTGGTAATTTTGAAAACTTTAATAACTAAATACATGTGCAAAATAAATTAAATTAATCAAAAAACATATGAGTTAACAATGTTGGTGAACAAATAAAACACTTTTAGCATAAAACTAAATAATCTTGATTCTTGTGAAACCCATTCAAGTTTATTTATTTTAAGTGCTTGGTTAATTTAAACTATTGCACCAAATGATGAACAAATACATTTGTTGAGACGCTAAAATACCAACATTAATTACAATTTCGCTGTGTTGTTCAGTAATCATTTTTATTCACACCATCTTTGATCAGATAACATTTTAAAAGTAAAAGCAACGCTAATAATACCAAGCAGCTAGTGCAACATTAGAAAAGACTATGGAGTATAAACTGCTGCAATGTGATGTTTCATAGTCACCTTATTGTTCTTTCTTTTTTTAACCAGTGAAGGAGGATGATATTACTTGCTACCCAGTCAAACTAAAGCATGTGGTTTAATACGTTAAAAAATATGACCCTCTGTTACACGTTTGATGCAATACAACTGAAAAGGGTTGTCTCTAATCCTAAACCTGTGGCTCTTCACTGGTCGATACTTTAAGTGAACTCCATTTAACAGTGGAATATATTTTGTCACATCACTTACACAGTTCCTAAGCTACATGAGCAACCATGAACCCTCAAAGAGACTACTGATCTTGCCCAGGAGTCTTTCTGAAATCCAGAAGTCTCAAGGATCTCACAGTAATGCATAACTAATGGTCTGTGATATTAATGCACACCCTAATCCACATAGGGCTAATATATGTATGCAAAAATTGAAAAGCGCGTATTCGAGAAGACATTCTATTTTCAGAACTCATAAACTGACGTTTTTAGAAAAATGGTTGAATTTCCAAAATATATTTAAATCTGATATTTGAGTGATACACTGTGCAGTATTGGAGAGACTCGCTACTTATAGCATTACCTTGGAGCCAGAGGTACTGCAGGTATGGCTGTGGAGGCATTCCACAATAACAACGCCTTTTTACATTGTTACTGGCAACTATGCCTGATGAACTGAGTTGAACAATGCTAGTAATCTTGCATATGGTAGCCAGAGTTGGACTGGCCGAAGCGTGCACCGGGCGTTTCCCCGAGGGGCTGGAAGGGTGGGGGCCGTTTTGGGACCAGTGTGGGCCGTTTTTGGTAAAGGGGGCCGGTTTTGCATCTGTTCTGAAATATTGCCCCCCTGTACTCAAAACCAGCTGCAGTGTTTTTTTCGCGACTACCTCCGGTCCTGCGCGTGGCCTGTCCGACTCAATTACCAGTGCCGGTTTGTGTTTCCAGTCCTGCCCTGATGGTAGCCACTAATGTAATTTGTTAAATGTGGTAGCTATTACAACACTAATAACCTAAGTAGCTCAGGGTGAATTTCATTGAATGTAAATAGGTCTCATTACAGAAGAGGTTGGAGACTCCTAGTGTAGAACATCTTCTTTTTCACAAAGGATTTATTGCTTTGATCACATAGTGTTTGGGTCCTCAACTTTCAATGGCCCGCCCTTGTCACTCAAAGAAACTCCTTGAGTCTCACCAGACTAACGCCAAAACCCATTCCATATTTACAGTATCTTTGGGGCATATTAGCAAGACCCACGTTAAAATTATCGCCGTTTTAGCGGCAGGAAACTGCCGCTAAAACGGCGATAATGGGCTTGTTAATATGCGTTATAGAATTCCAATAGAAGCCCAGGTTAGATGTCCTGCACATCTAACCTGGGCTTCTATTGGAATTCCATAACGCATATTAGCAAGCCCATTATCGCCGTTTTAGCGGCAGTTTCCTGCCGCTAAAACGGCGATAACTTTATCGCCGGTCTTGCTAATATGCCCTTTGTTTTTTATAGCCCTCAAACACAGGGCCCGATGTCTCATTACATAACATTACAATACTCAAGTAAAACCTTTTCATGTCCTATGCTCTCTTTCATAATCGTTAGAGAAAAATAAGGTGGAACGGGAATAGGTATTGTCTTTGTTAATTATTAAAGACAACGAACTTTTTTAGTGCAAAATATATGTAATAAAGTGAGGTATGGAGTTGTGATTTTTTGTGTTCTCACAAGACCTGTAATCTATAGGACCGTTAATGCTCTTGGGTTTCTGCAAATATAAACATTTGGGAAGAAAACACTTGAAAGTAGGCCTATTACACAATTTATGACGTGTCTCATTTCAGAAATTTCGGTTTCATCTTTGGCAAGTGGTCGATAAACTGCTGCACTTACAACTTCTTTGTTAAATATTTACATATTTTTCCCACTAGTTGCTTTTTGGAGCTCAGAGCAACCATCGGCTTACAAAGGTTTCAAGAGGTACAAAATTGCCAAAGTGTTTTTCCAACCTTCACAAACGTCTATGAAAATGCTAAAAATAAAGGGGCATATTAGCAAGACCGATGATAAAATTATCGCCGTTTTAGCGGCAGGAAACTGCCGCTAAAACGGCGATAATGGGCTTGCTAATATGCGTTATAGAATTCCAATAGAAGCCCAGGTTAGATGTGCAGGACATCTAACCTGGGCTTCTATTGGAATTCCATAACGCATATTAGCAAGCCCATTATCGCCGGTCTTGCTAATATGCCCCAAAATCCACGAAGCTTACAATTTTTAGCGTTGCGCTTCTGATGGCAAATTGAGAACTTATGACAACTTACGTAACACATAATATATTCAACACAAAACGCTGGAGAAGGTATAATTTGCAGAATACACTCAGGGTGCAATCGTAAGTTTCCCCTTACTTATGGCACAGTAATAACAGGTGCGGTCTGACTGTTACCGCGTGGTATACCTGCAACTGTACCAGCCATCAGTAGATTCCATACCTAGAATGGGGAATAACTTGCGGGAACCAATGCTTCTGGCAGAGTCCCTTGTGTTATTCCACATTTTGAGCCAGAGTTTCGCTGGACGAAAAACCCAGTTAAAATGCTCCTGACCCGGAGGGTTACTCTGGTTATCGACTGTACGGGGTTGAGAGAGTGTTGTGTATGCATTTCCTTTATGCCTTATGTTCTATTTCATTCTCAATGTTCCTACTGTGTACAAGCGGAGCGTGGCATGGAACACTCCTTGTGTTCGTCATGAGTTCCAATCCAGGTCGTCAGTTTATCTGGAGTCCTGGAGTGGAAGTCGTGCTGCCTGGCGCTCACCTGTTTCTTGTTATCTACAATAAACCTTTTTACCCCAATACCGTCTTCTTCCATTACTACAATTGGCGACGAGGATGGGATGAGTTTGTCGGAAGAGTACAAACTTACTTCTGCAACGATAGGGACACGGCGCTCATCTTGAAGTCTATGGTGTGATGTTTTTAAGAAACAGGTGAGAGAGTCGGGGGACGACTCCAAATTAATTGTATTTCATCGTATTTTCGAACAAATTTCTGTGGCATTATTTCTTTTTTTTTTCTTTTTGGGAGTTTCTCTGGTACTGTGCTAAGGCGGCCTAGCTAAGCAGTTTTGGATAATTGCATATGGAACAAGGGGACCAAAGAGTAGAGCAAACCATGACGCAACAAAACTTTACCATCAGTAACCCACATGCATTTTGGACTACTGGGTCCCAACCCAGTATTAAATGGGTGGAATGGAGAGAGTACTTTGTGAATTACATCGAGGCTATAGATGAGGCAGGCAAAATGAAACCTGATCAAAAGAAAAGGATTTTACTTCACTCTTTAGGTCCGATAGGTTTGAAAACATATTCTCGCATGCCAAAGATTACAGGCGGAGAGGAGAATGTGTTCGAAACTGCGCTAAAAGATCTTGACAAATATTTTGCGCCTAAAGTGTGTATTGGAGTGGTAAGATACAAATTTTTCCAGAGAAAGCAAAATAAAGAAGAACATGTGGATGACTGGCTAGATGATCTTAAAAAATTGGCAATAGACTGCAAATTTGGAGGTTTACATGATGATCTCATTCGTGACCAATTAGTAATGCACAGCAACAATGATTCTATTCAAGACCGGTTGTGGATAAACGGGGATGCACCTCTAGAGGATGTTTTGGCTATAATGAGGAAAGCCGAAATGCCAGGGAGGTGTGCCACAGTGGTTAAAGAATCGGAGAAAGATTCTGGTGGTGTGTTCAAACTACAGAATGCAAATAAGTATCAAGGCCAGCACATGACCGGGCGCTGGCGGAATACACTTCAAAGGAGCACAGAAATGGACAGGAGAGTAGAAGAAAGGAGATGCTATTGATGTGATAGCAAAGAACATTTGGCGTTCAGTAAGGGTTGCCCTGCTTTAAAAAAAAATGTGGTATCTGTGGACTAATAGGGCATTTTAGTAAAATGTGCCGGAGGAGGAACAATGTTAAATATGTATGGAATGATGAAGAAGGAACTGATAGGGACGTTGATAATGAAGACAGTTGTGTGAAAAGTTTACAAGGAAATTACCTTTTAAATGTTGTGGACAATTCTGTAAAGGGAAGCCAATATGTGAAATATCATTGGGTGGTGTTACAGTGAATGTGTATGCTGATTCAGGATCGCCCTACACGATAGTTAATGAGACTATATGGAAGGATAAATTTGTGGGAAAAATTGGGCAACAGTTATCTCCTACAGATGTGAACCCGATAAGTTTCACTGGGGAAAGGATCAATATGCTTGGGTTCAGGTGGCTTACATTCCTATTCAAAGGGAGGACAGCGAGGGGTAAATTATATGTAGCCAAAAATGGTCCATCGGTACTTGGCTGGTTGGACCAAAAGAACCTACATATTATTTTAGATCCTAATCGTGAAGAAAAGGTACTCATAATGGATGAGACAAGTAAATTGGGAGAGGTTCTGGTAAAGAAATTTCCAGGAGTATTTGGGAAAAATCTGGGAGCACTCAAGGGGTTCGAACACAGGATTGTACTGAAGGAAAGGGCGGAACCTAAAGTGCATAAGGTGAGGCCAATACCTATACTCATAAGAGATGAAGTCAATAAGGAACTACAAGGGTTATTAACCAAGGGTGTAATCGAAGAAGTGGAGAGTTCGGAATGGATTTCTCCGGTCGTGGTCGCACGCAAAAGCAATGGAAAAATCCGTTTATGCATTGATTTGCGCCATTTAAATAATAACATTGTGGTTGAAAGATTCCCCTTACCAAAAATCAATGAGATGGTTTCTTCTCTGAATGGAGCGAGCTGGTTTTCTACCATAGATTTATCAGCGGCTTATCATCAAGTTATATTGTCACCTGAATCAAGGAAACTCACCGCATTCATTACGCCTTTTGGATGTTACCAGTTCAGACGTATGCCATTCGGTTTGGCCTCAGCCGCTGCTGTTTTTCAGCGGCTGATGCACAGACTTTTGGAAAGGCGAAGGGCGTGAGTTTCTTTCAGGACGACATCCTGGTTGCTGCCACCAGCAAAGAGGAACACGACCATATTCTCAATGAGGCGTTGGGTATATTGCAAAATGCAGGGTTAAGTGTAGAACTGAGCAAGTGTAGATTCGCACAAAGAAATGTATCGTACCTTGGACATATCATAAGTGAGGATGGTGTAAAACCTAAACCCTCACTTATAAATGCCATTGTAGGTTCACCAGCTCCTACTACTAAGGAGGAAGTCAGATCCTTTTTAGGAATGACAGAATATTGTGCTAAATACATACCTAATTTCGCAAGCAAGATATTCAATATACGCTCACTCCTTAGAAAGAATGTAAAAATTGAGTGGTCGGATGAATGTGGAAGAGAATTTTCTAGGATCAAAGTTGATTTGGGGAATGTAATTGCCTTGAGCAGCTTTGACCCAAATTTGGAATGTTTGTTAACTACTGATGCTAGTGACAAAGGACTGGGCGCAGTCCTTTCGCAAATGATGGGTAATGGTACTGAGAAGATCATTTTGTTCGCGTCCAGAGCACTTTCCCCTGCAGAGAGTAAATACCCGATTATTGAAAGGGAAGCTCTGACCTGTGCATGGGCCTTAGAACATTTTAGAGCCTTTGTTTGGGGAAAATCTGTCACCATCCGCACGGACCATCGACCTTTGGTAAGGATTTTAACTAGTGAAGGTAGTGTAGGAGCTTCTGCTAGGTTGGCTAGGATATCCATGAGAATGAAGGAATACATTTATAGGATTATCTATGTACCCGGCAAAGACAATGTGGTGGCTGACTGTCTGTCCAGGCTACCTGCACCTTTGGAAGAATGTGTGGATGATCCGTGGGGCAATTTTAGTATTGCTTTGATTCAGGACTCTGGTACACCGGTCATTACTAAAGCTGAGTGGGTGGAAGAACAGTCTAAAGATGAAGTGATACAAGCTGTTTGTAATCATATTTGTAAGGGATGGCCCAAAAAGCAATTTATCAGTGGCGAGTTGAAATCATATTGGGATGTGCGAATGGAACTGTCATTTGATAGGGATTTATTATTGAGAGGTGAGAGAGTAATTCCACCCAAAGTTTTACGGAGAGGAGTGTTACAGTTATGTCACGAAGGACATTTCGGGGTAGTCAGGACCTAACTGGTGGTCAAAGGTATCTTTTGGTGGCCAGGTGTTGACAATGAAGTGGAGAAGTTTGTGAGAGAGTGTTCTGTTTGTTCTTCGGCAGATAAATCATTAAAGACCTTGAGACCTCCGATGAGTGAAGGGTTGATTCCTAATCTTCCTTGGGAGGTGATTGCAATTGATATTTTTGGGCCTGTGGGAGAATCAAAGGAATATGGTTTGGTTGTAATTGATTTGTTTACGAAGTGGCCTGTAGTTAAGATTGTGGAAAAAGTAGACACACACGCAGTTTTGAAGTTTATGGACAAATTATTTGTTTTGGAGGGATTACCAGTATGTGTGTTGAGTGATAATGGGGTACAGTTCACATCTAATTTGGCCAATGATTATTTTCAGAAATGTGGGATCAAGCATAAGACCACCTCACTGTACAACCCTAGTGGGAATGGCACCGTAGAACGTTTTAACCGTGTGTTAAAAGGTGTGATTCAGGGTGCAATGAGCCAAGGGTTGGAGTGGAAGTTGGAATTACAAAAAGCTGTTTGGGCTTATAGAACCACAACACATGCTGCAACTGGTTTATCTCCTTTTGTCATGATGAGGGGTAGAACACCCAGGTGCAAGTTCAGCCCCAATTGGATTATGGAAGGTAAGGTAGAACATTGGTCACCTATTGATGCAAAGGGAAAAGTGGAATTGGCACATATGAAAAGCAAAGAGTATTATGACAAATGTCATGGTACTAAAAATGTTTCCGTAATGGTTGGGGATTGGGTCCGCATCAAGAAACCCATTAAAGTTCCTAAAGGCGAAAGCATGTTTGAGGAACCACAACAAGTGGCAGAAGTTCTTCGCAATGCAATAAGACTTAAGGATGGTAGGGTTTGGAATCTAAAGAATGTGGCTTTAGACTTTAAGCAACAACATGACATGGATACTACACCTGTGTTTCAACACCCTTCCAACTTTGAGTGGGTGGAGGACTATTTTAATCAAAGTACTGTACAAACTGATTTGGGACTTGAAGGCTGTGTACCGACAAAAACTGTGGAGAGGGATGAATCGTCAGAGGCAAACCAAGTCTCCACAAAGGTTGGGGAAGAAACTCTTCTTCAGGGTATTGCTCCTTCTGTGAGGAGGGGGGAGGGGTTTCCGAGTACTGCTAGTTGTAACACTGAGCAAGTTGGGGAGAGCGACTTGAGTGTCGGTGGAAAGAGAAAAAGGGTTTTGCCAGGATGGCTCAGTGAATATGTTAGGTAATTCTGTTTTTTTTTTTTTTTCTTCTACTTCCAAAGGAGGGGGATGTGTTGTGTATGCATTTCCTTTATGCCTTATGTTCTATTTCATTCTCAATGTTCCTACCATGTACAAGCGGAGCGTGGCATGGAACACTCCTTGTGTTCGTCATGAGTTCCAATCCAGGTCATCAGTTTATCTGGAGTCCTGGAGTGGAAGTCGTGCTGCCTGGCGCTCACCTGTTTCTTGTTATCTACAATAAACCTTTTTACCCCAATACCGTCTTCTTCCATTACTACAGAGAGCCACAAAATGATTCTTCTCCAGCACAATTCCGCTCTGCATCCATTGTCAAGCTTGAATGGGTCTGATGAAAGGGAAATGGTCCTGCTTTATGATGAAAATGACCTCATAATGCAGGGAAAATGTTGCTAATGAAAAAGTGACTATAAACCAGGATGCTTGGTTAAATTTGTAAAAGGCAAAAATTGAGAGCTTCGCAAATCAGGAGACTTTGATCGAAAAAGAGAATGGCATCTGCTGTTAGCAGGAGGAAACATCACATTTAACTCAGCCAACAGTAAAGCGGTTCATAGTCTTACCAGTGATACTCAAAGTACGGCCCTGGGGCCGCACATGGCCCTCCTCACCTTTACATGCGGCCCCCTGATCAACAGCAGCACTGGGTTGCCGTTCACTCGATTCAGCACTAACATTAAAAAGATGACAAATATACAGTCAAGCAGTGCTTTAAATGGCAAAAAATAAGTGCAGGTACTCACCCAAAAAAAGCTGTGGAGTTTGGGGCGGGGCAAGGGGCGGGCTATGTTTTTTACCTTTCTATGCTTTGTACGCGAAAAATATGCATGCATTGTAAAAATGTCTAACCATTTACATAGTACTTACTACCTAAGTTTGTGGTTATAACACAAATGTTTATCAATAAATGGCACACTGACGAAACAGTACTAGTGCTGCAGTTTTTAAAAAAAGCATGAATGCATTGATTTAATCTAGAGGGCAGGGATTTTGTTTCCTGCAAATCCCTTTCATTTAAATTGTTGATGGGCGAAGATTTGCGGGCGTTTAAAACAGTGGGCGTGCTAACAAGCTGCATGCCCTGAACAATTGGCCCACACTCGCGCCTATTTGGTTTTATGGATACCTTCCGACCCCCTCTGAAAGACACCCTGCAGCGATTCTCCACCTTTCACTCCAGAGAGGCACACACAGCTCTGTGTTCTACTGACGACCAGCTGCTTTTCTGGCGCTTTTGAACCAGCGCAGCCCAGGCTTCAGCTCCATTTCAAAGGCGCTTTAACCCATTGCAGGCCGTGCAGAAAGAGCTGCCAAGGATGGAGCTCAGGAGTGCAGCACTAACCGCATCAAAACCGGGCCGTCATGAGTACCGGTACTCTCCTTTTCCGAGGAAAGGTCCCGGTACTCAAGGGGCGAAAATATAAAAGTGCCGGTACTCAGTACCGGTGAGTACCGGCCCATTTAAAGCACTGCAGGCAAGCCTTTATTGAAAGGTTATTTAAAGTTAAACAAAGGAAGAGACTAGGTTGTCCTGCACCACTTAACTTTAGGAACACCTTTACTTTCAAAGCTATCTTGTATCAAAACTGCACATGGACCCCCCCCCCGCCCTGAGATTGCCACCCTGCTGGCATTGATGCGGCCCTCAGTCACATAACAGACGAGAGTTGATTGCCCTTGGGAAAATGTTTGTGAGTACCCATGGTCTATGCTGTACCTGAACCATTACCAAAGCCAATAGTAATGGTTTTAATGTGCCGAAGCAAGTATACAGACTCGTACAAAAATGCTGTTTGCATACACAGAGTGCACAAACACATCGTGTGACAATAAAGCCTGCTCTACTGGTTTTGCCAATTTTGGGGAAAGGTAGCAAAAAAAGAAAAACAACATAAAGAATTAACCCCTTAACTGCTGGGCCTTTCTAAGAGAGCCTATTGTCCCTATTTTGTGTGCTCTCAACCTACTTCTAGTTTGTGATGGAAACCAGTGTGAAACCCATGGGTGATCCAGAAAAGCTATGGATTTATGAACAGTAGAAAAAATTCTGAATTCAGCAAGGAGTCATATGTTTAGATCCCTCAAGATTTTCCCCAAGGAAAATAGCTCCTGAAATAAAGAAATATGGAAAATGAGTAGGAAAAAAACTGGCATTTCTGACGTTTTCATCTGCAACTTTGTGTGACGCTGGGCAATTTACATAAGCAATATACCATTATAGCCACTAGATCCTTCTGGTTGAGGGAATATATAGGGTTTGAAGGCTGTCCAAGACCCAAGGTAACCACAGCCAACAACTGAGCTGTGCTGTGCAATGGTTTTGCACTGATTACTGAGTATAGACCAATTCATATAGTGAAATAGGCAGAGTGAAAAATAACCCTACAGGAATCCATGGTGCATGGGAGGCACATGGTGCATGCAGGGGGGCCCCCCTGTCTGCATAAACCCCAGTTCCTGCACAGCATGGACTGCAACTTGCTTTGGTGCTCGCTCAGCACTGCAGTTCAAAGGCGCATATGACGCTTTGAACTGCACCGCCGCTGAACTCCCACCCCGCCCACCCGCCAGACCACAAAATGACTCGTAATCTGGCAGGCGGGCAAGTTTGCCGGTCTTGGAGCGGGGCACTGGTTTGGGTGCCCGCTCCAAGACCGCCAAACTCATAATCGGGCCCATAGTCTGCCTCAGCACAAGAGTCTTTTGAGGAAACTGTATATACATTTTCCTGGTTATTAATGGCATTAAAAGTATCAGATGAAGCTGTTTGTACTATTTGTTGGCTTAAAGTAGAAGATATCTTTGCAGTAGCATACAACCTGCCATACTTATCAATATCTTTTAGCCGCAGTTCATAATGTGGGTCAAGTTGCACCTTGGATGTTTCATTGGCTGCACCTCTGCTGGAAATTAGGGGAGATCCTCCAGCAGTGATAACTTAATTTACTTCAGCTCAAACTAGTTGGTGCTTTTAAACACTCCCCCCTAGTGGCCTTGGAAACTGTTTGCTGTGATTGGACAGCCAAATCAATATCAAGTGTGGGAGTAGGGTTGCCACCAAAGCAGGTATTTACAGGCATGGGTACTGTTTTTCTATTGAGGCCAAATAAAAAGGTGGCAATCCTATCTGGGAGACATGATTGCCTTATCAGAAGCACCTTGTGAAACTCCCTCATTGGGTTCAACTCTCTCTGAAGCCTCATTAACAACATCTGCTTGCCTTTCCTTCCCAACAGGGGTTTATTTTCCTGAGGTTTCTTTTTCCAGAGTGATATCCATCTTTTTATCAGACAGAAATAAACCAGTTTGGACATCAAAGTGCTTGACCTACAAACCAAGTCTGATTAATACTTCCTCTTCTGCCTCAACAAGTTCCCTAGACCCCTACTTTGTTAGGGAGGGCAAGGTTTCGCCATCCCTGCAGCTTTAATTTTCAAGTCATTGGAAGAGGGGCAATTTTTAACTCACGTCCAGTTGAGCTACAAAGATTTCAAGTTTTCACAGCCACACAATTCTCTGCTTCATGGCCAGTACTTCTACATTTAGTGCTGAAAGGTGTTTGGGCAAAATATCGATTTAAAAATATCGGGAGAAAGGAATATTGGAAATTATCAAATATCTTGATGCATAAATATCGTTGGAGCGAACATCTTTTTTAGAGGTAAATTATACTGTTGTAAGTGGTATTGATGTTTTTTTTTTGATAATCAATTTTATTGGTTTTTGAACAAAAAATACCAGCAATATTCAAGTGCAGGATATTACAGCAGTGTGAGGACACCTCTCTTCCACATCTCCGAAGGGAGGGTGACTCTGTTACGTATGACAGTAGAGAACCCCACATGGTATACTCAGCTTAACATACGGCACAATCATTGTATGGTCATTGTATAGGTCCCAGCCATTTACCCCAAATCTTGAGGTATTTAGCCGGACATCCTCTAGGTATTGATGTTTTAATATAATTTCCAGTTATATAGTGGTTCAAAATATTGTTTTTTAATTATTGTAATGTGTTTTAGTTCATATATTAACTTTATGCGTTACTATTGTTTATATACATGTTATTAATTGTTTTTAAAATATAGCTCGTAATTGTAAGTGATTTGGAATTCTCCATTAATTTGTAATATTAATTTACAGTGTAGTAGCGGGTTGGTGGGTATGTAGTGGGTGGGGTAGATAGTCATTTAGATAGTAATTAATGAAGAATTATTTAATACATTATATTTAATTATATGGTTGATATTAATTATGTAATTTATGTAAGAAAAACGTATTTTTGTTACATGTTATTTGCGAAATATTAGCTTTGTAGGGGTGGGAAATTAATGAAGTAATAATTAATTACCAGTAATTCATTATTTAATTTATTTTTAATTGTGTAATTTATGGAATACTTATTTATTTTACTTATATTTTAGTTGCTGGCTGCTAGGTTTGCAGGTGTATGGGGTGAGAAGATAATTAGGTAATAATTAGTTACCGATTTGTTATTTATTGTGAATTAATCACTTAATTTATTTTTAAATATGTAAAATATGGGGGGGGAAGTGGCCAGCAGCCTGGTGTAATGGCCGCACCTTGAGCGAGCTCCCGCGGCCCGCTGTCTAAATCCCCCACATATCTGTTAAAATATCTGATTACCATGCTGCCTGGTGGTATAAGGAAGCCCCGTCGATGCCCTGGAGAGGTTGACGGCCCATGCGATCTCCGAATTGGATTGTTTCGCAGCAGTGCCTGGAGCGACTGTGGCCACAAGTTTCGGCCTAGCAGGAAGCAGATTGCCCTGCAGTGCGGTGCGCAGCAAGGTCTCGAGGGGGCCTGCGCTGCCTCAGGAGGTGTGTGGTCAGCGGCCACAGCGGTGATCGGAAGGTAGCCCTGAGAGTGAGGATCCGTCCAAAGCTGATGAAGGAGCAGCGGTGCTACTCTATCCTCTGAGGTGGAGATGGCCGCTGTGTGTGTGAGGCAAACCGTGGCCTGGGTTGGTGGTGGAGTACCAGCTCACCTGCGGATGGAGGCAGCTGTCGCCTGGGACTAGGATCCGAGAAGTGGGGCCCTGCATTGCTCTTCAAACAATGACTGAGCAGCGCTGGTCTGGGGCTGCTGCGGGGCCGCTGCTGCTTGATGCACCCAACACACAGATGGGCCTATGTTGCATGGGGCTCAGGAGGATCTGAGGCCCTATAAAAGATTGTGCTGGAGAGGCTGAAATGGGAGTGGACCCCACTGTGGAATATAGGTAGGCTTCAACGTCCTGAAGACACTTCTCCTCCACCTCCCCCACAGGGGGCAAATTTATGAATGATTCTTCTGCCTCAGCCACTAGAGGAGGGATGAAGCCAATGACCACTTGACTGGTTTGAGCTGGGGATTGGAGGCATACTGCCTACGAATTACTTGAGGCTTTCTGTGGGGGACCTGCTTGGATTGGAGGAACTGCCTGGGTGGGGCATTGAACTGGTGCTCTACTCTCCGATCTGGGACAGCTATTCTTAGTGATGCTCCTGAGCTACTATCTGGGACTAGGTCATAGAGCAAAAGTAGAGTGGGCCGATTGGTGCCGCTGGGCGGACTGGGAACTAGCTAGGCCTCGAGTGGTGTGCTGTGGGCCTGGTGGGTCCTTGCGGTTCGAGCAAGAGTGACGAATTCAGAGTCCAACAGGATGTCAGGTCACAAAGGGTCACGTGTGACGCATCAAAGGAAGTTAGATACATTTGCACAGCTGAGAGCAGACCCCACAGTGGAGGGAGGGGGTGAGCACTGGCAACAGCCAGTTGCGGAGGAGGAAGCCCTAACTCTACATGATATATTGGCAGCAATTCAGGGGGGTACGCTCGGCCCTGGAGAATAAATTTGCCACGGTCTTTACGGAAGTTACCTTGATGCATGCAGATCTCTGCAATTTGGGCACCCGCGTCAGAATCACTGAGGACTCTATAGCTGAACTCCAAACCACCACTAAAACACTTGAGGTTCATGTGAAGTAGCTCCACACTGCTGCAGCAACTCAGGAGTAGATACGTAAAGATTTTGAAGGACGCTCTCACAGGAATATTGTTAGAATCCTGGTGGTGCCAGAAAGAGCCGAGGGGCTGGCCGCGGACCTCCTCATTGAGGACTTCATTGTGAAACAGCTGCAGCTGCATTGTCTCTCGAACTATTTCTCGATGAAGCAAGCCCATTGAGCCCAGGGGGGCCCGCCGTGACCAGGGGCGCCCCTGCGTCCTATAGTGGCAATGATTTTTAACTTTAGCGACAGAAATGTTATATTGCAGATAGCTCGCTCTGCCCCTCCACTCAAATATGAAAATTCCACGGTCAACGTTTTCCCGGACTTTACAATCAAGTTGTTCCCGGCCAAACTCAGGGTAGTGGCGGAGGGAAAGATGTGTTTTTTTGACTCACCTGGAACTGGCTAGATGGCTGGCGACACCCTGTAAACGAACGACCGAGTAACTACTGTCAGAAGAGCAGAAAAGAGAGATGACAGCAGGCATTACAACAAGGTCAGGTGACAGAGGGTACTTTGGAGGGACCTTCTGATGCTGTACCACTGTAGGAAACTCCCGTCTGGACCTGCTGGGGCTCTGGGAGGTGCCAGGGCCCGTATACGCCTTGCTAAACTTACAGTGACCGGGGCAGAGATTGCAGTTTTAGGCCTATGCAGGTCCACCTAACTCCCGAACAATGGAACTACTGGGGATTGGAAGGCCTAGTGGGGGATCATTCCCCCATCCCTGGGTTGTTGACTTTGCAAAAAGATGCTGATATAACGTGGGCCTTTGTAGCGACCCGATTGAACAACTGCAGAATGGGAAAAACTGTACATGCTTAACTTGGGGGGTGTGGCAGGTGGATGGTTTGGCTGTGACATGCTCCCCTGCATTTAGTCATGAGGGTTGGGGTACACAGGTGCTCTTCAATATTGGAGGGGTGGGCAGTTTTGAGTCCACGATGCAGAGGGCAGGGAGGGGGGAGGTGAGGGAATGTTACTCAAGTTGTATTTTCTTGTTTTATTTGCAATGTGCGTTGATGACAGTGCTATTGATTTATGACAAATGTTTCAGACAATTGGACAACATAAGTCAGAGCATCTCCCAGATGGACCCGCAGACATATATAGTTGGCTCCGCTGCTGTTCTTAGATATTCTGTGTCTAGTCCGAGAATTGTTCCGGAGACCATTCATCTACCAGCCAAGATGTTACGACAGTATATGTGCAAGATATCGTAAGTAATACCCATGTCTCCTATAGTTGTAAAATCCTCTCTTGGAATGTGAATGGTCTGGGGGACAAAATAAAGAGGGGATGTGCATACACCTGCCCCTACCTCCTGTCCTCTGTGATACTTTGTGCTCCTACTGTTCATGGTGCCTTCTATTTCTGCTCAGTTTGCTGACCGTGCTCCTTTCCCCATGTTGTAATTCTCCGTTGGCGTGCCCCTTCCACCAGCCCTCTTTGCTCAAAATGCTCCTGCTATTGGCCTGCTCAGCATGGCCAACTTGATGCCTCTGCCCTTGCCTCCATCCTTATGCCCTCTATTGTCCCTTGTACTGCTCCTGCCCATATTGAATTGCAATCTGTGGTCAGCTTGGTGCCCCTGCCCTGTCCACCCACAACCACAGATTGTACATAGATATAGACTGCTTTCATTGAAGGTTTGCACTGCTGAGGGTTAGCCACCCATGGGGAGGCTTGATGCAAGGCCTAGCTAGATGCCAAACCCTACTGCCAGGCCTCCTCTACTGCTCCTGGCTGTAGGCTGTGTACAGTGGGGAGTTGGCTGAATATGATCAAAAAGTTCCCAAGATTTACTAAAAATAAAAAAGTTTCAAGTGATGTTATAGTTAGGTATGGAAACAACTAACTAACTTACATTGAAAAAAAACTGATTTTGACTGAAAAATCCTAAGGCTAAAGTAACATTATAACTAGGTATGGTGCCTACCATATGAGGTCCAGTAATGGTCCTGACATAATGAAGGCCATCCCTAAAACATGGCATCTGTTTACGCATAATAATGGGCCTGGGATAATACCCCTAGCATATGGTATCAAACCTTGACATATTAGCGTCAACCCAAGCTTAACAGAACATACTTAATATCTGTTCTTTTGTCTTGCTTCTTGGTTAGCAATACTAAAATATAATGGACTTAAACATGCATGTGAGATAGACTTTTTCTCTGTAGGTTTTAAGCACATATGAGCACCTAAAAGACCAAGGGGCATATTATCAACGGCCAGCGATAATTATCGCTGGCCGTTCACAGCGTGAGAATAGTTATCGCCGGCTACCGCAGATAATTATCGCCATACTAGCGCTGTATTAACAACGCATAGCGCAATGGCGATAATTATTCCTGCGATAGCTTGTTTTCCATGGAACATCGCTGGTTTTCCAGCGATGTTCCATGGAAAACGGCGATAACCTTGCTGATACGACCCTGTGGTCGTATCAGCAGAATCCATCTCCCATGTAAAGTATGCTTAAGTCAGGAATTTAACAGACGTTAAATTCCTGAGTTAAAGCTGAGGTAGCGCGATTTCTTTTATCGCTGCACCTCCTATGCTAATATCGCGAAGCTGCCTTCGCGATATTAACTTGTGTTGTTTTCACAGCCACGCCTTCTTTGCATCTCATTAGCGATGCAAGGCGAGGCTGTGAAAAAACGGGCACTACATCAAGGAAACACGCGCTAGCGTGTCCTTGATGATATTGCGATATAATTATCGCCGCTTTTCGCCCGAAAACTGACGCTAAAGCGGCGATAATTATATCGCCAGCCCTTGATAATATGCCCCCAAATTTGTCTACAGTATAGTATTTTATGTCTAAAGTTTATTTACAAGCAATAGGTAACTTCTGCATGGGGAACCTGTTATATACAGGTACGAAGAAGCATTGGTGTCTGGGCATAGGATTGCATTTTTTGAAATATCGAACCGTTTTGAGAAATAATTAGATTATTTAGTGAGAATAAAAATCTAATACATGTTACCAGCATGTGAGTATGCTAAAATATGGTAGGCTGGTGTTTGGTGAAATAATTATTATATTTTCATAATACATTTAAGGTTAATGTTTGAATGATAATTCTGCTGTTTTGATATTTATATTTCTTTGATGCCAGATATCACTTGTTCCGATGATGGTTGTTTCGAGACACATCTGGAAACATTTCATAATCTATAATGGTACAGCTTTTATAACTTTTTTATCATCCCTATTTCTGTCTGAATTGGATACCTGTCTGACTTGGGTAAACTAAAGGACAGGTATCCTTTCTGTACGTTAAGAAATTAATTTGACACCTGAATTCCAATGCATAGAAAAAGACCCAAACATGAAAAGTAACTTGAGGTAGAAGTGAGCAATATTGATTAATACACTTGGAAAATTGCACCCCTAATTATTTCAAATGATACTAGGGCATAATGGAGTAGATTGCCTCATTTTTATTGCAACTCAGTCCAGTTGCAACCAAATTTGCTATGCTGCCTTGCACAAGGGGAAAATAACAGAGCAGAGCCATATCTGTAAAGGTTGACCTGCTCCTGCTGTCTTCCCCTGCGCCTGTGCTCTCAAATGCTGCCTTACATAACACACAACCTCACAAATGTGAGTGTGTGCTGTTTGGCTAAGGATTTCCATTGAAAGCATACACTTCCAGTATACATTCTCATGTGTAGACAATCATGGAATGATACCATGTACTGCATATGTGCAATGAACTTTAGCACACATACAAGGGCTGGGTTCTTTGTTAACGCTTGCGTCAAGGAGGCGTTAGTTTTGCATGGAAAGCCCGGTCCTGTTATCTTACTAGATCATGCTTTGCTTCAAAAACTGTGGGTGTTTGTACCGTAATGCGCTAGAAATGCCCCCTTGTATTAAAGCGATCCAAAGTGATGCAAAGCAGTCTAAAGTGCTTTTTGCACTAAAAAGGGCACCTTTTCCTGCACAAACTACCTTTTGCGCTAGAACGTCAATATTAATATATTGTTTTGTGTGAGTATGTATCACTTCGTGACGGTACAAAGTGTCAGTAAATCTTGGCCACAGCATTTTAACAAATGTTTAGGCAAAGTGTACACAGAATGCAGCATTTTAACACTGAATTTTAAATGCACATTGGCAAATGAGTAGCCCCTATATCCTGTTGAGGACAGGTTTTACTTGGCATACCAGGAAAATAATGAAGTACCTGCCTGTGATACTTGCCTTGGGGGAGAGCCATGCATCGTCAAACCAAAACCGCTGGGGAGGGACAACTCCCATTACCTCCCACTGCAGTTCCCTGGACTCGCACATAAAAGCACGCTGCGGCCCCGCGGTGTGGGACGCGCGCGGCGACACGCCTGGGCCAAGGGCAGGCCCGTCCATGCCCATCGGAGCCTGGAGGAGGCTGAGCTGGACCACCCCTCTAACGCCTGGCATTCGACCATTTGTTCTTTGCTGTAACTGAAATCAGGATCGTGATGTGAAAGAAGATAATCCCCAGGGCCACCACAGGGGTAACTATATACACTCTTGATTCTTTACTAACTAAAGCTACTAATGCAATTTCCAAGGAGATCGTCATGGCAGAGAGAAGACTCTCTCGGGGGACGGTGCTCTCGTTTGTAACGAAGGGATGCTCTCCGCCACTGGGCCAAATGTTAATGCTGTAACTCAGGGGGTTTTAGAGATTAGTAGTTTCCAACAGTTGTACAGGCGACTTCCTTGGATACTCCTACTTCTTCCCATTTCCCAATCGCAACAAAGAATCTTCCTACTACGACCTCAAGTGGCAAGAGGAAAAAAGGCCCTTATAAGGAAACCCCCCTCAAAACCAAAGAAGCAAAGGAAGTCGACACCATTACAGATCAGCACAGATCCTGGAAAAGACAATTCTGTTTTACCGCAGACTCTTGCCCCTCCTGACGACTTTTGCACTAAGTTATCTTCCATGTTACACCTAATCCTGTTAAATTTGGATTCTATTGAACTGAAACTCCAAGAGTTACTAAAAATTAGCACAGCCCCAATACAAAATACCACTTCTAAAATTTATCCTACACATATTTAAATAACCCCCCCATTGCTATAACTCCACACTCCCAGGTTGGCACGGGTACTAATGCCGGCAAAACAGGGCTTGCTCTGAAAAAGGTACCCTGCACCGCCATGGCACAATCGCATAACTGCACAGCACAATCAAGTGGGCGAGATTCTAACTTATCGGTGATGCCCACTGCTGAAACATCTTCAGGCCTTTCACCCTTGACGACGCGTGAGGATAGGCCAGTCTCTAGCAGATCGCTGAAAGGTTTCGTCAACTCTAGCAAAACTTTCACTAAACCTACTCACAGTAAACCTACTCAGAACCAGAGGGATCTAATCATCAAACCCTCAACCTCCCGACCGCGGCCTGCCCTTTTGTTTTAGTCCTGGTAAACGCTCCAGCGCTTAGATCAACACAAAGTGAATCCACCATTCAGCTCATGGACAAATCTCGACATTGGCTCTCTAACTACACCAGATCATGACATTCAGTTCAGAAACATTTTATAATGGCTAGGAGAATTCCTTGGGTAGGACCAACCCTAAAGGCCTACGAGGGCGACTGTATTGTTTTTAATTTCGATAGTCCACAGATCATAGGAGATTTACTTTTTCAACCCCCATTAACTATTAAGGCAGCAACCAAGATTTTCCCTGTGCCCCTGGGCCTACCGAAAATGCATAAGGATCATAATGACCCCCCTATGCGCCCTATTGTTAGTTGCTTGGGTTCTTTGTTAGAACCATTAAGTAAATATATTGATTTTTTTCTTAAAACCTTTGGTAAATCAGCTGAAGTCATATGTTAGGGACTCCACACATATTATTAGCATGGTGGAGAACAAACCTTTTTGTAAATATACTCAATGTCTGGTTACTCTAGACATTGAGGCTTTATACACTAACATTCCGCAGCAATCTACCGTGCAGGTCATAAATGATATTTTAGAAAAAATAGAGATAGAGGGAGCTAATAAAGAATTTTTGGTTAAATGTACTTACATGATATTGAAGAACAACATCTTCCTTTTCAAAGACCAATTTTTTCGCCAGAAGAAAGGGACCAGCATGGGCGCAACTTGCGCTCCTAGTTTAGCGTGCCTGTATGTAGGTGAATTTGAAGAACACCATATTTACAATGAACTTGCACCATTTTATGAGAATATTGGTGAATGGCATCGCTTTATTGATGATGTGTTCTTTATATGGAGTGGTTCCACAGAGGAACTGGAGGAATTACTCAGTTGGCTTAATTTGGGAGATGAAAATCTCAAATTTACCGCCTAATATAGTAAGGACAGCGTTGACTACTTGGATATCACTATTAGATCGGAGGGTGGAAGACTGGAGGTGGAATTATATACCAAACCAATGGATAAAAATACTCTACTCCATTACTCCAGTTTCCACCCCCGTTCTCAGAAAGATAATATACCATTCAGTCAATTCCACCGTTTAAGGAGGAATTGTACAGAATTGGAGGACTTTTATAAACACTCTGAAGTTCTTAAGGCTAAGCTTAAAGATAGGGGATATCCTAAAAAGTTGATATTGCACTCTTTTAAAAGAGCTCACTTCTATGATAGGGAAGCTATGTTTGATGGAACAAAGAAAAGCAAGACAGTTTCTAAAATAGTGTTTGTTAGTCAGTTCTATGAAATTAGTAATAGAATTAAAAATGTGATAAACAGACATTGGACCATTCTCAATGATGGTGAGGATGTTAGATTAGAGAAACCATTGTTCGCCTATAAAAGAAATACAAACCTACGGAATCAACTGGTCCATACTTATAGAGAGGAATCAACTAACAAACAGAGCACAATAGATAATTCTATAGTTAAGGGCAACATTAAATGTGGCAATTGCTCGATGTGTCCCCAGTGTATAGTAGCTAAGGAATTAAAACACAACGACAGAACCATAGTGGCACACACTTTAAACAACTGTCGTAGTAAGAACATTGTGTACTTTCTGAAATGCCCCTGTGGTTATGCGTATGTGGGTGAGACTGGCCGTGAACTTAAGATACGGTTGCTAGAACATCGATCGGCCATTAAAACTAAGAAATTAAATGCCCCTCTGGTAGCTCACTTTATGGAACAGGGTCATACTGATTTTGATTTTAAATGGTACATCTTAGAAAAAGTGACCATGAACAAAAGAGGGAGTAACATGGGAGAAAAAAGGAAAGCCAGGGAACAGTGGTATATATCCATTCTTAACACTGTGAGGCAAGGACTGAATTCCCGAGAGGAGTGGGAGAAACTCGTCCATTAATATGGTCCTTTTAGGTATTGTTACTGACTATGTGGGGAAATTTTAGAGGCTACTTGCGTTTTTTGATTAATATAAATATCTTTAGGGACCTTTTCATCTATTAGGCATGACCGTTTTTATATAAACGGTGCATTATTGTATGAGGAGGTTTTAGTAGATCCTTATGCATTTACATAAATGATGGTTTCCTTATCTGTATAGAAATATAAAATTATTAAGGAATTTAAAATACAACTGAGGAATATAGCTTTATACGAATTAGGTATTTTTTTATATCTGCATTGGATAAAATATTCCAATTTGTGATTCCAACATATTATATATCACTCTAACATGGCGCCCACCTTCTAAGCCTAGAAGTCCACTTTCTACCTCTACGATTGAGTAATTGAGTAAGAAAACGCGAGCGTTCATAAAGACGGGAACAATGCCGAGTGAACATTCATTACGTGGTTGAAAAACGAAGGAGCAAGTTCGGAGGCTTTTCAGTCTCGGTGAGAATCTCAAGGGATTTGGTGAGGTGGAGCGGCGATTTAGACAAAGGGTATTTTAACTGGTTGGGGATTTAGGGTTTATAATAATACAGCTTATCGATGAGCATTGACCCTGGATGGTAGTATTATTTTATTATATTTTTTGACAAGTTACAGATTTGACTGCTAAATGTCTCCCTCCTACTTACCGGGTCGAATACTTATGGAGGAGGATTATATGTCTCTCACTTTATGTAGCCATTGTCACCGTTAGCCGTTAGTGAGAGGAATACATTATTATAGTTTGTGAGATCTATTGTTCTGGCGGTGCTCCCTTCTGAGTAGTCCACATGTTCAGTATTAGTCGATAACGTGCTAGTAGTGTATTTATGAATATAGGTTTTTAGTTTTGAAGCCCATTGAGGCAACATCTTTATTTTGATGTATCTGTTAGTTGAGCCCCTAATAAGAGAAATAGGGCAGTTATTTAATATCACCCTTATTTTTTACGCACAGGCACTTCAGCTGAAATTGCTCCAGTGGCCATATTGGATCAAGTCCCAATGTGGGTATGATTTGTGATGTGGTTTGTGTGATTGTACTTAGAATTGCCGATGCACAACGTTGAAATATAGGATCAAACTATTTAGGAATCCCTGCCTTTCTTCTCTTGCAGTACTGTGAAATATTTAGGGATTGAAGAGAAGATTGAACTCCACATCGGGTTTAAAACAAAACATTTAAGGGCCATTGAAGATAAGGCCAGCCTAAAGGTAGAAGTTTTATTGAACCTTTTTTTCCTTCTGATTGGGATTTTCCATTATAAGGATTATGTTATTTATAGTTTTTTTCTTTATTGTTGCCCGGTAGGGTTTGTTTGTAGAGCAGACGTTTTTTGCCTCTACTGTGATTGCCATCGTGTGGCACATGTGGAGTTAATAGCCACTGGTTGAGGAGGTGACGGACCCCCATACAATTTGCGGTTTCACTGTTCGGGTGGGTAATAACCCCTAATTATATATGAATGTGTGTATGTGTGTGGATGAATGATGGATGTTTTGGTATATATTCGTGTCACTCAAATGGAACCAGAATTGCAAATAATAATGTTTTAATAATGTTTTTTAACATGTCTTGTAATATGAATTGAATTCTGTTGTTAAAATCTGACATTGGTTAAATTTAAGTGGATGTGGAATGTTTTTTATATTTGTGGTAAAGGATTATATTGTAATAATAATTTATGTATGATGTTTTTATAGATTGTGTTGGGAGATCGTTAATGATTGCCATAGCCTGAAGAAGGTGGTTTATCAGCTTATGCCACCGAAACGCGTCGCTTTGCTTTAAGAGTGCACCCAAGACACCACCTGGTTCAACTAGGAGGAATTGAAATCGAAAAATAATAGAACCAGTGTCATCAAATTTAGTGTTGTGAACTTGGGTTGCCCACTTTGACTTTTTCATTCTTATATATTTAATTTTTTGTTACTTTGATATTCTCCCATATTGTGGTTTTAAATGATGTTTTTAACCAATGTTGACGTCTGAAGTGTTCTAAATTTTACATGTATATTTGATAATTGCCTTTATGGTGAATAAAGACTTTTAATTTATTGAGAAAAAAGTATTAATAACAATACATTTTATACAATTTTCATATAGACATACTTTTTTGGTTTCCATTTGAGATTGTTGATGTGGATGGTGTATGAAAGACAATTTTGGTGTGTGATCCTGGATGCTTAAAAATAAACCAAAGGGGTATTTTACTTTTGACAGAATTGTTTTGTAAACCACAGAGTCTCCAAAGTGAAAAGGTACTAAACATCGGCTTGGAGCGCCTTGGAGATGATAGCAGATCACTGATGAACGATTGTACGAATTTTCGCACATTTAACATGTTCGCCCCACTATCAGGCCTGGATTCTTGTGATTGACTCATGCTTAACAACCAGAGATCCCAGACGCCAATCCAAATAGAGGGTAATGGGGGTGAGGCAAATAGTGCACTAAGGACATCCCAGGGGGAGATAGAACAGTGGAGTAGTGACGCTTCCCACCCCTTAGATTTATCCCATAAGGATGTTGAGGAACCTATCCTCGGTGAAAATGATCTAACCTATACCCTCCAGTCCTGGAATACAGCAGGCTTTAATAGTAAGCGGAATAATGAGGAGTGGCTTAATGTCATGGTTGAGTTCCATTTTATCTGTGCGCAAGAAACCTGGGATTCAGCGCCAATCTTTAATAATGGGTACCGATCTTTTCAAACACTGGCATCATCTTCAATAGGGGGCAGAGCTAGGGGGAGCTACTCACACTGATATCCAATACGGTTGCACTTAATATTAAATGGTTCACAAAAAACTCGCCCTATTTCCATATTCTAGTAATTAAAGGTTATGACACCTGGGACCTAGTGCTAGTGAATTATTATAACAATAACTTCTCAAATCCTGAGGTGGTAGCTCAACATCTAGACAACACTATAGAGGACCTAGTGGAGTCTCACCCAAACCCTGTACAATTTATTTGGGTGGGAGACTTTAACTTAAAGGCATACCCAAGAAATAATGTGGATTTATGTGGGATTGTAGATCACAGGGAAGCCCCTATTCCCCACTTTCATCATGACCTCCAGGGGAACGCGATAAACAGCATACTGATGAAATGGCAATTTCAGCTCTTTAACGAAATAGACCTAGCCACAGGGCAATTTCCCCCCACCTTTCAAAGAGCTGAATGCTCGTCCATGATCGATTATATAATTTCTACTGATACCCTAAGAACAAGCATCACCAAGATAAAGATAAAGGGGCCGATTCCGATCTCGGCCGGTAGGGCTCCGAATCGGATTCGGCTTAACCGGATCCGATTCGGAGCCCTATTTCCCGACCGATTCGTACGCGCGTCCGGGCGAGCGAGTACGATGCGAATTCGCCGACCGACTCGTCCGGGCGTCCCGAACGCTCCGACCGACTCGTTCCCGGGTCGAACCGCACCGACCGACTCGCTCGGACTCGACTCGCACCGCGCAATGGAGACGTTCCCCGGCCGGGTGAGTACGATGCGCGCCGCGAGCAGTCCGAACGAGCCGCGCACTCCGGCTCGAAAGAGCAGTCGGAGACGTACTTTGGGGGTCCGTGTCGGACCCCCCTGTATGCGTAGCCGCGCGAGTCGCACACAGGGGGGACCAATGGGTCCCCCCTACCTGTGCGTGTACGGCGCGAGTCGCTTTGACGCGTACCCGCTGTAGGGGGTGCCCTTGACCGCCTCGCACCCATTGAGTCAATGGGAGCCCGCGTACGCGTTGTACGACGGGCTCCCATTGACTTCAATGGGAGTCCGACCGACTCGAGTCCGATGGCATACGTGCGCATCGTACTTGTTCGGTCGGGCTGCCAGAGTCCGATTCGGTCAGAAATCTCTCCGAGTCCGGCTCGGTCGGAGAGATTTCTGGCCCGAATCGGAATCGGCCCCAAAATGTACAGAATTTAGCGATCATGCTATGCTTTCTTGCGCCTTACACTGGCATGATTTGAAAATATGTAATGGTATCATAGTGCCAAACCCAACCTTAGCTAGAAAAAATGGCTTTGTTTTAAAATGGGGTAAAATTGATGAGACCACATTTCTTACTAATTTCATAGTGCCAAACGAAGAGGATATAAAACTGTGCTTGGACCCACTCCTAAATCAAATGCAGGTGATTGATGCGTTCAGTAATATCTAATATTAAATCACAACTGACCCATCCGATACAGGTAAGAGATACTCCACAGTATCGCTGGTTTGATAAGAACTGCACAGTAGGCTCATCAAACCTTCGCAAAGCCCTTAAAACACTGCCCGGAGATAAAGATCATGTTCGTACACTGAGGAACCTCTATAAACTAGCAAGGGAAAGCAGGCTGAGGCAGCTTAAATCTGCGGCTTGGGATAATTTAAAGCGAGCATCCTCTCTCCACGACAGTAATGCTTTTTGGATGGTGATTAATTTGCCTTTCCTGATAGATAAGAGGGACCCTCTCTGGATGTACATATTGATGAAGATTCCTGGATAAGGTACTTTCAGGATATTTTTCAAAAACCAGGTGCAACAAACTCACTGGATATTTGTCCCCATACCAAGGTCACTACTTACCTCTCTTTTGACCTTGAGGAAATCCAACTTGCTCTGTCCCAATCACCATCCTTGAAAGCAGCAGGGCCCAATGGGGTCCCTATGGATATCTTTCTTACAGATATTCTTTTTTGGTCCCCATTATTAACTGTGGTTTTCAACTCAACAGCCAAGACCGGACCCCTACCCTCCTGGAAGCAATCTGTGACAATTCCGATCTACAAAAAAGGGGAAGCTACTATCCCTGATAATTATCACCCCATTTCATTGCTTGATAGTACTGCCAAACCTATGGGAAGGTTATTGTTAAACAAAATGGAATTTTGGGTGGCGGAAAAAAGATCCTTGCAGAATTACAGTATGGGTTTATACAGGGGAGGGGACACATTGATCAGTGCCTCAACCTGACACTAATAATAGGAAAGTATACCATGGTTAAAAAAGGGCCAAATATATATGGCCTTTCTGGACCTGTCTAAGGCCTTTGACTGTGTGGTACACAGCAAAATCTGGCACATTATGAAGGAAATGGGAGTGGATGATGCAATAATTAATTTTATAAGGGGGCTATACACGGACACTACTGCTATGGTCCGCTTTGGGAGGCAAGGCGAATGTACAAACCCATTTTAAATTGAAAGGGGCGTTGGACAAGGGTGTGTCTTGGCACCATTTTTGTTCGCTCTTTACAAAAATAAATTAAATGGTGCCCTGATTAACAACTCGAAAAATACCCCCAAGTACTGACGTCTTCCCTCCTTATTCTTATTTACGCAGATGATGCGGTTTTGCTGGTGAGGACTCCTCTGGCCCTCCAAAACCTCACTGCACAATATTCGGACTCTGTGACCGAATTGGACTTACATGTAAATAAAGCTAAAACATTTATCATGGCGAAGGGTGGTGCTAAAAAGAAGACAATGAGATACCCTCTAGCTGGGGAAAAATAGAGCAAGTTCAATGTTTTAAGGGTCGTCTTAGATTTTAAATTAAGCTGGAAGGAGATGCTACATGTAGAGCAAATCATATGAGTAAAAGTATTGCTGCTATATTTAGATTTTCTAAAAGAACTGGGCTGCAAGCCAATACCGCAAATGTCCAAAATGTATCTGGCCAAAACGATATCAATTGTCACCTATGGGGCAGCAATATGGGGGACAACGGACGTGACGGCACTCCAAGTTATAGAAGATAAGTTTGTTAAAAGACTATTATCAGCCCCACTAGCATGCAATAAATTTAATTCACATTGGGCCAGATGTACGACAGCAAAATTGCGCCTCGCAAATTGCGACTCATTTGCGAGTCGCAATTTGCGAGGTGCAATTTTCCATGTACAACAGTGTGTTTAACACTGTTTGCGATTCCCAATGGGGTCGCAAATTGTGAGACTCATTAATATTAATGAGCCTCTCGCAATTTGCGAGCCCATTGGGAAGGACAGGCCCTCCCAGGTATGGTGGCCTGCTGGGCTCAACAGACCACCATTTCTGGGACTGCTTTTATATAAAGCAGTTTTTTTTTAAATGCAGCCCGTTTTCCTTAAAGGAAAACGGGATGCATTTAAAAAAAAAAATGAAACGTTTTTGTTTCATTTTTAAAGGGCAGGTAGTGGTCCCTGGGACCACTGCCTGCCCTTAAAAAATATTTTTAGAGACAGTCACAAAGTGGAAGGGGTCCCCTGGGAACCCCTTCCAAATTGCGAGTGCATTACCACCCTCTTGAAGAGGGTGATAATTTGAGACCGCAATTGCGGTCACAAAACATTCGTACATTGATTTGCGGATGCAATTAGGAAGGGAACGCCCCTTCCTAATTGCGACTCGCAATTCCTAAATAGCGAGTCGCAAATAAATTGTGGCTCGCTATTTAGGAATTGTACATGGCCCTGGGCCATTTTACATGCACGAACGGGTCACAAACCCGTTTGCGCATGCAATTTAGGGTCGTACATCTGGCCCATAAGGAAGTAAGTCTGCCCTTTATTACTGATGTTATCAAACTAGCCCCACTTTCCCTTTTGGCTGTCAGTGTGGAAAAGGAGTACTGTTGGTCTGAATCAATACATTTTGAAAGACATACTGAACTCAGACCAGGCTCATAAACCCCCTGGATACTATACGTCAGACAAACCCTTATATCGTTGGGGCTTGCGTATTTATACAATACTCCTACTCTCTGTGAAAAATGTCCCAAATCAAGACTAAAAGATATTTTTAACAAGAAAGCAGCCTTAGATAGATAGGTGGGACAGATACAGAGAGAAACAATCTGTAAAGGTTTATGAAAGATTACCTCAGATACTCCAAGGCCCTCGCTCTTACCTTGCATTCGTAGAGAACGAACAGCACTGCTATATTCTGATTAGATTTCGTCTAAACTACATTCCGTTAATGTTGGGGCACCCAATTAACTTATTCTCAATAAGCAATCTCCTGTTTTGCCCATAAGATGACAAGGCGATTCAATCGGCTTCGCACATCTTATTTTATTGCCCTTTTTACACAGCAGAGAGAACATTTTTTATGGTTCCATTGTTAAAAAAAATCCCCTTGTGTTCTTCAGCATTAGCGCTTTCCCTATTATATCAACTAGAAACAATGGGGCATATTAACAAGGCGGCGATAAACAATTATCGCCGCTTTTGCGGCCGTTTTCGGCCGAAAAGCGGCGATAATTATATCGCCTTATCAGCAAAGACACGCTATCGCGTGTTTTGCTGATTTTGCTCCCGTTTCAGCACGCCTGACTTCGCATCGATAATGAGATGCAAAGTAGGCGGGTCTGTGGAAACAACATGGGTAAATATCGCGAAGGCTGCTTCGCGATATTTACAATGCGGGGAAGCGATTATTTTAATCGCGTTAAGTATGCCTTAACGCAGGAATTTAACGTCTGTTAAATTCCTGACTAAGGCATACTTAACATGGGGGGTGGATTCTGTGGCTAAGACCACAGGCCCTATCATCTAGGATATCGCCGTTTTCCATGGGAAAACGGCGATATCCACGCTATCTCTGACATTTTTATCGCCTCGGCGATGCGCGTTGTTAATAACGCGCTAACCGGGCGATAAATTCCAGAGATAGCCGGCGATAAATATGCAAGCGCTAAGCGCGCTTTGCGATATTTATCGCCGGCCCTTGATAATATGCCCCTCTGTTTGTTTGTTATGCACTGGCTTCCTTTTTACTGGCTGCTAAAAAAACCCGTAAGGCTTTTAGCATGACTCCTGCCATACCTTAAAGACAATTGTTTTAACTAAAGTTTTAAAATGTATGATTGTCGCCTAGTGAATATATTGTTTACCCTGGTGCTAAAGCATGTTGTGTATTCACTATGGTTTTTTTTCTCGTAATATGAATTGTTAAATTTTATTCGGAAATTGTTTTTGTATTGTAATCACTTTTATGATCGGCTCTTGTATGCAATGAAATGATTTTTCGATATCTTTTATGCAGTTTTTGAAGTGCGAAATAAAGTCTTTGATTGATTGATTGAGTGAAATACTACTATTATTATTATTTTTATTTTGGAGGGAAACCTGCTTCTAACATAAAAAAATCATAAAATACAATATATAATTTCACCTGCAATATTAAGAACAATACATTTAAAACACTTATTTCATCTGTAATACTGAAATCTTAAAATACTTCAACTGATCTACATCTTATCCGCCGAAGCCTACAGTAAATAGCTTGAAACCACAAAGACAATCCGCTCACTATTATCTGTTCTTGAAATTCAAATTGCTTCTGCATAGCATCTCATGCCCAAAAAGCTCCAGATTGGGAATAACCAGATCTTTCTTGAATGATGATGAATGGAACAGAAGAACAAGAAATGCACTTTCCTGATTCAGGGAATAGTTTACATGAAGGACAAAAGTGTGAAATGGTCAGCTCTCGACATTTACTGCAAAATGTATTACCTGGTAAAATCCCACACTTAAATTTCAGAAAGCTCGATCTCGCTGTTCTGTACGATCGATAAAAATTACAAATTCCAGGTAACATTTGAAGTTGAGAAATCTTTCTGTCAGGGTACTTGCTGATGTCTCCACTATCCAGCTATTTAAATGACCCAACATCTCCTTAGTGATCTGCTCTGGGTTGTCCCAGGCTACATGCAAGTCCAGCTTATACATTCAGGAATTAATGTGGTTAAACCATGTTATAGATCAATGCTAATCTAACACTTTTAAATCTGCAAATGCTGGTTTGTAGGATTCGTGACTCTTATCGAATAGATCAGTGGTTTGAGCTTGGCAACATGCGCTATGTTCCTTAAACCCAACTCCAAGTGCATAGGTGTAAGTGGGGTACTTTGGGGCAACTTATGAATTAATCGCATTAACTTATTCTCTGTTTTTACCAAATTCTTAATTTCATCATACCCCAAATTTCTGTGTCATGCAACGCTGCACCAAGCCCTTTTGCACGATAGAGATCCAATGCAGGAGATATCGGTGGAAAATTAGATGAATTCAATTTCTTCACGACCGCTAACCCTGTTTGCTGCAGTGGCATTTGGCTTTGCATTATTTGGAGTGCTCATGACAGTGTGTTAGTAATCCGCATACCCAAATAATCAAAATCCCTGACTTGCTCCAAGTCAGTGGATCCCAACCTCACCTTCCCTCTAAAGGACCTACTTTTTGCAGTTGATAGATAACTAATCTATTAATTTCTGCAAGCCCACTGGAGCTCCAGAATAGTGAATCCTTAACTTTGTTCAGTGCATGATTAAATAAAGTGCAATGTATCAGAATTTTCTTTCTACTTACCAGTTTATCATTCTCTATTTGCAAATATTTCAAATGTTCATATTGTGAAATAGTACTTTCATTCCTGCGACCTTCTGTCTTATATATAATGCTTTCTTTCGCAAAGGCCCTATGGTAAATGTTTAAATATATAGCTGAATTGACATTTCCTATATCAGTGACATCTTTTTACCAATTTCCTTTCATTCATTCATCTTACTTCACAATGTTGTTTATACCAACCATTTCTAAGATGTGGACTCACTCTCCAGAGAAAGGGACTGATGTAGAGTATGGCGGATTGGTACTCCATCACAGATGTATCCTGTCCAGCTAACATGTCCGTCTTATAACTAGTGTATTAGGATATAATGCTAAAAGGCTATCAACCGCCTTTGTGATGGAGTACCCACCTGCCAAATTCTAAATCAGGCCCGAAGTTCGCAGTTTGTTTTGGTCAGTTTGTCCCTCCAAACTCCTTTTTTTGTGTACCTTTTCTGGTACCCAATTTACAGCTATTAAACTAACTATTTTTTATGATCAATGATATTGGTGATCAGATGACAATTGTCTGCAAATTGCATTTCTGCCCTGTGCTTTCATTTAAATTATTATTTGCAGTCAAAAATGTTGTTGCATGGGTATTACAGAGCAAATCGAAAAACAAGTGCATTTTGATTTTATCTTCTTTCAGATAAGGGCCTAAACATTATAGTTAAACATTCATAATACAGTCCTCTGTGTTCTGGATACATAACAAAAATGAGACATGCTTTGAGATGCTTGGGAACTTTATTAGGACGTGACACAAGGGACAATCATGATTCTAAAAAAACTTTTGAAGAACCTTGATTGAAGGAAATTCCTTGCATGAAAAGGCAGAAAAGGAGAAAATCCAATTAGCTGTCACCAGCCCTCTGCGTGATGACTGAAGTATTACAAATGCTTGACAGCCACATCCTTTAAAAGAGAAGAACATATAATGTATTAAACCACTTATGCTTAGAAGGAGATCAGAAGTCAACCACCAACAAAAAGTTAATTTCCCCAAATTATCATCCTTCTCACAAGCAGACCAAAGGCATGGTTCCACTCAATAACACCCAGAGCAATAATTCCACTCAACACTTTATCATGGAAATGATTCCACACAGTAACTAATAAGGCCTCCTTTCCATACAAACACTGAATGATGAAGTGGCTATTCTACTCAGGCAGTTACCATATACATTTATTCATCTTAAGACAACCCTATTCACCAAAATAAAACATTCCATTAAAGTACCAGCTTAACAGATCATTTCACATCCAGGACACATGAAGAAATGTTTTCAAATAACAGCCACGCAAATTATTCCACTCAAACATCAGTTAAAGAGTTCAAGTACCAAACAGTAAATGATATCAATTTGTATAGTGCCAGAAAGTGCCATTGTACTCACAATCCACTCAATCTGTCACTGGTTGGTACTAAGTAGGAATTATTTCCATTGTGCTATTGGACCTGAATGTTCTGTTGCACTACCTAGACCGAAGCCTTTGACATTAAGCGGCTTTGATCTGATTACGTGATTCAAGCCAATGAGAGTGAGCGTGCAGTCTCCTTAAACTACTGAAGGTGCAATTAAGAAGTATTTTGAGATTATAATGTAAAATAAATGACTAGGCCAAGATTATCCAGCACATCCAGTCTAAATGCAAAGCGCAAAACTTTGCAATGAACAAGACTCAGGTACTGATCCCAGACCAGGGGATATTAAAAAAAATAATAGCAAAGTAATTAATTTGTTAGCACAACACAATGGCACAAAGTACATGTTCTGAAACAATGTGCTGGCATATAGTATTATATAGAAGAGACAGCTGTGCATTCAGAAGGGTACTGGCTAATTATACCTAATCTGGCAGAGAGTATTCCCAATCCAATAGTCTGCTGCTGATGGTAAAAAGTATCAGAAACAGAAGTGGCATCTGTACAAATTTAAAACATATTCATAACTCAGTGCAGGAGATAAATATTCTAGTTTAACATCTGTTCATACACTTGATACAGAATATGTCTGTAACTATCTCAACACTTTTCTTGGAACAGGAGTGAAATTGCCAAGCATTCCCAAAATAGAAGCTATTACCTAAATTAACGTCCCAGAGGACCACCAACAAGTCCACCATTTCCTCCTCCAAGAAGACAATTAACAAGTCCACCATGTTTTCCTCCACCAAGCAGGCCTTCAAGAAGCCCACTGTTTCCTCCAAGAAGACCCCCAAGAAGCCCATTCGGCCCCAAAATCGTGTCCTGACCATAAGAAAATGTTATTAATAAGATGCAATATTTTTTGACTTCTAAAATTGTATATTTAAAAATGTGTCTCTTTAATATTCCGATGACATCAATACATAATTACAATGTAAAGTTACCATATAAATCAAAAGGAACATCCCGATAAGTTATCTAGGTTCAGATGTACGACCATTCATTTTTGCGAGTCACAAATTGCATCAAATTGAGACACGCAATTTGCGACTCGCAAAAATGAATGTACAACAGTGTCTCAGACACTGTTTGCGATTCCCAATGGGGTCGCAAATTGCATGCCTCATTATTATTCATGCAGCTGTCAGAATTTGCGACCCCATTGGGAATGACTCGCACTCACAGGGATGGTGGCCTGCTGGGGTCAGCAGAACACCATGTCTGTTACTACTTTTTCAATAAAGCACTTTTAAAAAAAAATGCATCCCGTTTTCCTTAAAGGAAAACGGGATGCATTTAAAAAAGAAAAATGAAACTTTTCAGTTTCATTTTTTAAGGGCAGGCAGTGGTCCCTGGGACCACTGCCTGCTCATAAAAAATATTTTCGCACCCGTTCACAAAGGGGATGCCATTTGCACTCCCAATTAGGAAAGGACGCCCTTGGCACGCCCCTTCCTAATAGCGAGTCTCAAACCATATTTTGTGAGTCGCAAAATATGGTTTGAACATGGGGCTGACCTTTTTTGCGGTTGCAAATGGGCCGAATTCCCATTTACGAACGCAAAAAACGGTCGTACATCTGTCCCTCAAAGTGCTGAATGAAACAGATTGCGAGTCAAAGGCATGTGCTGATGACAAGGAATGTGTGCAGCCAGCGAACAATATTATTCTTCATTGTTGCTTTATAAGGTTATCAAACAGACAAGGGTAATTGATAATTTGCCTCTTTCAGCATTCTCTTTTCATGGCTCAGCCTAGCACACACACACTATAACACTGTGTAAGAGCTAAATATAGGATGCATATTCGCACTACATTGCTCTGCCCTTTCATTGCTGGCGTATGAAAATGTAAAATACATATCTGAATTAAATGATGCTGAAAGTCCTGTTACCTTTTCTGCTAGATTCTCACTTAGAACTTGGATTTTATTAACTCCTTTCCTCACTGTGTGTTCGCTTCGAAAATGATAACAATCTCACTTGTCAGAACTGCTCTGCACACAAATATGAGGCCATGCTCAAGTTTAATCGCCCATTTTGGCCCATAATGCCAGGTCAAGCCATAAAAAACGTTGTCCATTTTTTATGAATTACATGCAGATAATTTTTTTTATTTTTTGTAAAGACATTTAGACAAAATTCAGTATCCCAATGGTTCTCTTTCACTGCACATATGAAGGAATTAGAACTGTCAGACGTGCATGGGATGTCAAAAGATTCCAACATTTTTATGTGCTGTCACTCAGTGATGCGGTGAGCGCAAAGTAAGTGGTCTTATTTAATTTTTTTATTTTACTTTCCCTATCCTGCCGTCTGTCCACTTGCCCCTCACCGCCCCACCCCACCCCACTGCCCCACTGTGGTTACCTGTGTCAGCCACGCCTGATTCCTGACCTGTCCCTGTCACGCAGTGCAGCAAGGTGACTTGATGCGCTGCACTGCACGACTTCCTCATAAATGAAGCCCCTAAAGAGCAATTTTGTTTGGAGTACTTTTTCAATAAAATTTCAAAAATGTATTCAAACTTTAATGATTTAGTAATTGTTTAAAGTTACAAAAATACTTTCTTATTTTTATATTTCACAACTTTTAAGTTTCACCAAAGGACTAACTGCTCTTTCTTGACAAACTGTCTTTATGAGGAATCATATTTCCCAAATCAAGGTGTGATTAATCATATAAGTGTATTCACAACATTTGTCTGATCAGATTGTTTCCTAAGGGTATTTCAGTTGTTTACTTGTGTTTTTTTCCTGGTCATGCCATGGCTTTAGAGTAATTTAGAAACAGAGAAATGAAGAAAATGGATTTACCAGTACTCTTGATAATGTACCAAGAAGAGGTCCTAGGAGATTTTTCTGCGTATAAACAAGAGCAATGAACACATTAATAATAATGAGATATCAGTTCATACCATAATGTTCATCTCTATTAACAGTGGTGGCAGTTATGTACAACGTACAAGGGGGCGCTGGCCCCCTCCACACACATGCACACTCCCTTAAACCCATGCATTCACATGCAGACATTCACCCACACACCCATTCACAACACTCAATCACAAATAGACATGCATTTATACATACATGCAAGCACCAAACTGTCAATAAAAACAACACTTAACTGCTGCAGCTCTCAGGCGGGAAGCCTTGTATGTGCCAGGAGGGTTGGGACTGCTGCTTCCCAGGGCAGCCAATGAGGGCAGGCAGCAGTCCCTACTTCGTTACAGGAGTAGGATGGGGTCAGAGAGACTGCTTACCCCACGCACCTGTGATGAGGTGTCAACAATAGACACTCAGCCCTGAGCACTTCAGGGCTTAAAGCTGAAGCGCCCACGCAAGTGGCTATCTCTGACACTCTCTCTCATCACGAGGGAGATGGCCTCAAGGACCTTTGTTGAGCTAAGGAGGTTACGCCCACAGGAGCTGTGAAATCCTCTGCCCAGCAAAGTTCAGCTCCGGCAGCCCGGCGCCTGCGCATTTAGTCCATGTCTAGCTCCTGGCTGCCAAACCTGAAAATAAAGAGTGTCTGTCAGGCGGACCTTTGCTCAGCCTGACAGACACTCTTTATGTCCAAAAGGTGCAGAGGCGTGGCCACTGCTGTTTATTAATAATGACAACATGTGGACAGAGCAATTTATTCATTACGAAAAATAAACAGCCATGCAATAATGCAAAAGTATGCACTGATAGACAGTATTACACATCACCACAATAAAATGTAAATTAGAGAGGGAGTTTTTACCACTAATTTGAGAACTCCACCCAACAAGCTGCCAAGAAGAGTTTCACATTTCTTGGGATCCATGTTTTCAACATACCCAGAACCCTACAGCAGAGGAGAAAAGTTAAAAATCCAATTGAGGTTTCACGTTTGTTTACAAATGCAGAGTCTTATGGTTGTGCAAGTGTTTTTAATTGGCCTTGTTCCTCAGAATCCAGTATTGTTATAATTTCAATGTTACATTTTTTTAGTGTGGGAAATTTATATCTGGAAATGTTTGGGATCAGCAACACTAGGTCTGCTGCAGTTTAAAGTAAAATCTAATGCTAACTAAAATAAAACCTGTACATAAACATGTTGTGTCACAAACTATGAATGCAGTTATAGGGTAAAAGTAGAAAGGTATGCAATTGGGGTTCTTTATTTTATTGCAACAACAAACATTATGGTGGGATTTCAAATTTGGCAAAAAATGGGGAATTGCACAAAGGAAACAGAAGACAGGCACCTGCCAAATTCAAAATTGGAGCCATTGCATGTTCTTGTCTTGTGATTACTTGAAAGTGTGTCCATAAGGGGTATACATCAAAGACATAACAGAGTTACAAAAACTATGTTTAAGTAACACAGAGACCAGTTTGAGTCTCTTGGATGAGAAATATCACAGAAGAGCACACCAAATCCCCAGAAGAATGATCCATTGCTATGGGGCACATTCCGATGTCCGCCCGCCACCGCAACGGAATGCGGGACCGCCCGCAAGGGGTGCGGCAGTCCCGCCATGGGTATTAGGATGCCACCGCCACAGTGGTGTTGGCATCCCGTATTGTTCACATTGCAGCGGGCGGTGCTGTCAGCAGCACCTGCCGCAATGCAAAAAATGCATGTTGTGCATTTGAATGCACAACGTGACAGGCACCGCACGGTGCCTGCCACCTTGTGCATTCAAATGTAGGGGGGTACCATAGGTACCCCCCATGTGCACCCTCACCCCCCCAAATCCTGGGGGCCTGCAACGGGCCCCCAGAAGCAAAGACCACATGCCTTTCCTTGGCGGAAACACCGCCATGGAAAGGCTGCTTTCCGCTAACATCCTAATATGGATGGCGATGTCTTGCAGACACCGCCACCATATTAGGGTCCTTTACCGCCAGGTCCCCTGTGGGACCGGCGGAAAACCAGCGGACGGTCTTTCCGTCCGCCGGGCTCCCCCCCGCCATCGTAATATGGCGGGGGAAAATGGCATGCGGGCGGTGGGAAATGGCGATCTGCCCGTCATTGTAATGACCCCCATAGACTGGTCACATTGCAACACGTTAGGGTAAAGATGGTATTCTTTCTAATCAAAATTAGATGCTCCTAGAAAGTTGTTTGCATATAAAATTATGTGCAAAAACACAAGAGAAAGATAAACTGGAATGATTTTGCATCATTACACGCCAAGAGGTTGTATAGTTGCTTACTGATGACATTTTGGCGTTAAAGGAATGGCTTTATGGCATTTAATTGCAAAAGTGTAATTCATCTAAAATGCAATTGGTCCCTCCATTGTTGAGAATATAACTGATAGATTACCTTCAAGAATTTGCATGTAGTGGATTTGCTTTACCTGAATTATTGCCCCCATTTCTTGAATCTGCATCTGGGAAAAACCCTGGAAAGGAGTTTAAAAAGTGAGAAAGAGGTACTCCTTTTATGGGATGAAAACACAGACAGACAAGAAAATGCTAGTGTATTGTAGCGTTTGCATGGAACAATGCTTTCTTAAAGACTTGGGGGCATATTAGCAAGGGCAGTATCACCGCTTTAGCGGCACTTTTTGCCGCTAAAGCGGCGATATTTCTATCGCCCTATTAGCAAGCTGTCGCTAACAGCTGTTAGCAACAGCTTTATGGCGAAAGCGACCGTTTTGGTGCCGCTTTGCATGTCAGCGATATTTATCGCTAATGACATGCAAAGTGGGCGTTCCTCCACACAACTCCATGGCATACACTCACTAACACAGCTTCGGGATATTAGCAAGGCTGCACAAGACCCGCGATGCGAGCTTGAAAGCCGCGCTAAGCCCCCTTTATCGCAGGTTTTTAACACCTGCTAAAAATACAACTTAGCCATCTTTAACATGGGAGGTTGATTGCATGGCTGAGTCCATGCCTGCCTATCAGCAAGGTTTGCAGTATCGCAGGGAAATCATCGCTTGTTTTCCCGCGATACAGCATGTTATCATGGCTATCGCTGGATTTAATATCGCCTCGGCGATAAAATCCAGCGATATCCGGCGATAAAAAAATGAGCGCAAAGCGTTTCTAATATGCCCCATGGATTCCTGCTAATACAATTATCAGTTCAACATTCATGTAAAAGGGCACCTGTCTCTCTAACAAACTTGCCAGCTAAGCTTGAGTTGACAGTGACTCTAAATCTATCAAAGACATTTTGATTTCTTAAAATCTTTTCATAGTTCTTTTATTAATGTATATTGTAACTATGGTATTAAGTGCCATTTTAATCTTTGCCATATTTTTTATTTTATTTGAATTTTTATTGGTATTTGGTCACAGTTCACCTCGTATTTTGAACATAAAAACATAGTAATGAACATGCATGTTTGTGATATGTACAGCAGTACAAAACAAAGACTTATGTTTTGTTGCCTAAAGTACGAAGAAAGTTACTTTGAATACCATAGCAGTGGCGATGCAAAATAAGAGTCTACTTGGAATATAAAAATATGTCAAGTTAGAGGAAATAGCAAAATAAGCAGGTGTGAGCGGCAGAGAGTAGCAATCGTAGGCTGAACAGAATATATCATAGCAAAATACAGGCAGTCACTATTTAGGAGGCCGAGAAGTACAACCAACAGTTCTGCAGTCCTTTTTGTGAAAGGGTTCCCAACACACTCTGAATGACTCATTTGGCGGTCCACTACCATACCTAGGTCATAACAAAGAGCAAATCACAAGAACCACATTATTATTAAAAGAGAAAGTATCAGACTCCGGAAGTATGCTTCAACGAAAGTGTCTTTAAGTTAGAGATATTTGTGGATGGCATTAGTACAACCGGGCTGTTTTGTGATTTGTGTTTGGAGTCCATGGGTCCTTCAATATCATTTTCAATGGAGCTTCAATTATTATAAATCCGGCCACATCATTATACCTATAGTCACTTGACACATTATAGAGGGTGAGAATGAAAGTAACAATGAATGTCTGTAAACAGTACTGTAATATACTATCATTTTATGGAGCACGAGGGAAAAGAATTTGTAAGCACAAAAAACATTATGTACTACAAGATGCCATGAGTAGGTATGTGGGTCAAGAGGAAGTAATGCATTTCTTCATGGCCACAGTAGACCGATTATGGGAGGGAATGTTTTGGAAAAAGTTAAGCATGTTTTATGATGCTAAAAGGTTTTGCTTCATTATCAGCTTTATTTGTTGTCCTTTATTATCTTTACTGGCATTCTATATTGTTTTATCTTCTTTGTTTCATAAGTGATGGCAAATTCAAAAGAGGATAAAACTTCACACATTTTTACAATTTTAGCAGAATTAGGAGAGATTTGACACCAGCAATGACTGCAGGATAATGGAGGTATTTGGCAACTCTTTGGGAGCAAAGGAACAATTGTTTAAATACATAAATTGAAAAAAGGAAAACACGAAGATGCTTCATAGTTAGATGCTTCATATTTGAATAACATTAACATACTTCACAGGCCGTAAAATGTTAAATGAATTTAGGAAGCGCCAACTAATCCACTAAAGAGGTTTCAGGGTATTGAGAACCCTGGAAAAAAATGAGTACCTTTAAAAACCCCTACAGGGATCAATGCTTCATGGGTAAGATATCACCTGGAATCAGGAAGAAAAGTATCTCTGCACTGCTTCTTGCTTATGCAACAGGCCATCATGTGATAATGTCATGAGAAGTGAGTACTACAGCATCAAAGTTGTGTGAAAAATGTTCACAGATGAAGCCCTGGGATCATGTATTAAATGCACTCTTAGACTTCTTTATGTTGGGACAATTGAGCAGATAATTCAACAGACAGGTGTACAGTACAATGACTACCAATAAGTTGTGAATCTCCCAAATTAACAGGAGACAAATGACTCACTGATCTAAAGGGAAGTAGGCATAGTGTATAGCACACTCCGCAACTGACATTTATATTACTTACTGATTAGTAAATAAATGTGAATGGTTATCTTACCATCTGCCGCATCACATCTTCAACAGAGCATCCCAAGTCATCAGCCAATTCTTCCTAAGGAACAATTAAGAAACACAAAATCTAATTTATACATGTTTTACCGAGAAAACCGAGCAGTGAAAACTTTCAAATAAGTTTCTACTCCTAATTGTTTGATTTTTTTTTAAGATTGAGTCATATCTAATTGGGTAAATTCTGCTCAATCATTTTTCAGTAAATTACCCAAATGCATCTCATACAAGAATTGAATTTTAGAAGTCTTCAATGCTGTTAATCACCACAAATCATCTCTTCCCTCCTCTGCCTTACCAGTGTTTGCATCAGGGCTGTATGTAACGTTTGCATCAATAATGGAAGGGATGAATGTATGAATTACACAAGAAAATGTCAACCTTCCACTATTTTTTGTAAATACATTTATTTCTTCACAGACACTAACAAATATAGAATGACATACTCAGGGGGGTATATATATTAAATATTAAACCAAAGGCAGACATGCATACATTTATAGAGACAGCAAGATACATTTATTAGTTGACAGGCAGATCACATACAGAACTAGTGTACTGTTTTAAATGAATAATTTGTTATATTAACAAGTATTCAAAACATTAAAAAATAAAGTATCTGTTTTACCAAAACAGTGAGGAGATTGTGTAGACTACATTTCATTTCAAATGTTCTGCCCTTTGATGTGCTTTGCTGAAAAAAAAGAAAGCTGTGATAAAAACATTACATTTTGAAAAAGCTGTCTAAGTGAGACCAATCATCAATAGAGTCTAATAGGGAGCATTTTTCTCCTACCTGGCCTGGCCTAGAGTTATCCTCTAGGCCAGGTAAAACCAATATTTTATTTTATTTAGTTAGGGAAACATTTATCACAATAACTGAGGGAAACATTCAATCTAAAATAAAGATTTGAAGATAAACATTTCCAGTGAAGCAAGTTGAACTATTGGTTATAAAATAGTCCTCAGGCCATTCGTTCCTACTGGAAGTCCATCCTAAGGTATCTAGACTGAGGGTTTCACACTAAGGGTCGATTCCGATTCGGGCCGGAAAAAGCACCGACCGACTCGGATCCGGAAATAATACCGACCGACACGTACCTGTGGCGCCCGACACGCCAAGTACGATGCAAGGCGTGAAAAATCCGACCGACACGTACCGAACCCAAGTCGACCGACCGAGCCGCACGGAAAACAGCAATCCGGTCGGAAAAACACGCGAATCCAACCGACCGACACGCACCCGGAACAAATCCGACCGAAATGTACACGCGAACTCCAAACCGCAAAGTACGATGCAAGGCGCGAAAACCACGAGCGAGTCGGACGGAGGCCAAGCCGTACGACCGACACGCATACAAAACCGAGCCGAAGCAACACAAAACACCGCGACCGACGCGTACGCAGCATAGAAAACTGCACAAACACAGCGTGAACGAAACGGAGAAGACCGTACGAGACAAATGCAGGGTCCGACTCGGTCACAAGAACGTTTCCAACATACACAGACAGTACAAAGGAAAATTCACCCAAAAAAGGCCAAACAAGCAATTACCAAGCCAATAAATACTGGGGGGTGGGGACAGAGAACAAAGACACACCCACAACTCCACCCATATAAAGGACACAAATCACAACCATGAGCCTTTGCAAATGCCATTCCACTGCCAGCACCCAAGAGAAAGCAACCACACACCCACAGCTCATCCCTCACACAAGCCACACACCATCAGCACACCAACAAATACCTACCTCACATACACCCAGCAAAACACACACTCACACACCCTCACCTGCACACCAACACACACATCACTCACCATCACCACCCATCACCATGCCCCCAAGAAGAATCCCAAGTTCCTAGATTGTGAATTGGAAGTCATGGTAGACGAGATCCTCAGGGTAGAGCCACAGCTGTTTGGCACACTGGTCCAACAGACCCCCATCTCCCAGAAAACCAAGATGTGGGAGAGGATCATCAACAGGGTGAACGCACAATCACCATGTTGGCGCACAAAGAGCGACATCCAGAACAGGTGGTATGACGGGCGCAGGAGGGTACGGGACCTGCTCAAGAAAGACTACATCAACAGCCAATACACCGGCAGTGGCCCTCCTGCCAAGCCAATATACCTCAGGCCCTGGGAGGAGAAGGTGCGGGCCATCCTTCCGCCAGTGAGCGTATATGGACTAGAGGACATCCCAGAGCCTGGTGAGTACACAACAAATGTACACAATATACTGCCACAAAAAACACACACATCACTGTCAAGGGGAGAGTCAACCATGCACTCATAGCAATTACACAGCAACCAGAACAGAATCATCCCAAAATGTGTATGTCAGTCAGATAAACACAACACATGCCATCAAAAAAATCACATCCAACTGTGCCATCACATGTACAAACACAACTACAACTACAGCTAGGCAGTGGCACAAATAGAACTAACAAACACATCCAGACATGTAGCCACCACAACAACACCAACACACAGTGAAGACCACTCAAAGGAAGGAATTCTGTGTATGCTGGCCAAGTCAGTGTAGCCAATAGCATCATGGGAGTCGCAGTCACACATATTGCCCCCCACAACTGTCCCATCAACACCACCATGAACCATGCGCACATCACAGGGAGTGGAGAAGGACTCACAAGATGGCTGACACTGGCAACTGCTGTGGGGAGCACAAGGCCCTGCTGGCAACTGTGCACCAACAAACAGCAGGACACCACTGACTGACATCCTGAGAGACAACTTCCACTCCCTGCAATGCAAGCACGTTCCATGGTGGGATATCTGGCTAGCTGGGTGGGAAGGAGGACTTGCAGCACTGACCATAGTCACAAGCACCTCCCCTCACACACACCCCAACACAAACTCCACAGAACCCACCTGGTAGAATGCAATGCCCCCATCCTAACACAAGAACCCACAAAGAACCACCACCCTGGGTTATGTTGTGTGAAGCACAGGGCCACTCTTGGGACTTTTAGCCAAACAACTGCCAGGACAACACTCCCAGCCATCCTGTCAGCACAGCCAGCCCACCCCACAGGGAAGCAGAGTCAAAAGGAAGGAAGCATGGGCATGCTGGGAAGGGGGTGGAGGCAATAGCATGATGGGAGTCGTAGCCACTGATATTGGTCACCCCCACAACTGTCCCATCAACACCACCCTGAACCATGCTCACATCACAGGGAGTGGAGAAGGACTCACAAGATGGCTGACACTGGCTACTGCTGTGGGGAGCACAAGGCCCTGCTGGCAACTGTGCACCAACAAACAGCAGGACACCACTGACTGACATCCTGAGAGACAACTTCCACTCCCTGCAATGCAAGCACAGTCCATGGTGGGATATCTGGCTAGCTGGGTGGGAAGTAGGACTTGCAGCACTGACCATAGTCACAAGCACCTCCCCTCACACACACCCCAACACAAACTCCACAGAACCCACCTGGTAGAATGCAATGCCCCCATCCTAACACAAGATCCCACAAAGAACCACCACCCTGGGTTACGTTGTGTGAAGCACAGGGCCACTCTTGGGACTTTTAGCCAAACAACTGCCAGGACAACACTCCCAGCCATCCTGTCAGCACAGCCAGCCCACCCCACAGGGAAGCAGAGTCAAAAGGAAGGAAGCATGGGCATGCTGGGAAGGGGGTGGAGGCAATAGCATGATGGGAGTCGTAGTCACAGCTCTACATCCCCCACCACATGGCCCAGCAAGCTCACACTCACGCATGCACATCCCACAGAGAGTGGAAAGGCCCATCAAAGATGTCTGACACTGTTGCTGTGTCGTGGGGAGCACAAGGGCATGCTGGGTACTGCACACCAACCAACAGCAGGACACCACTGTCAGCCATCTTGCCATTGCTCTCACACCCACACACACTGAACTCCCCACAAAAGCAAGTAAGTATGGGAATGCTGGGAAGTGGGGTGGAGGCAATAGCATGATGGGAGTCGTAGTCACAGACATAGCTCACCCCCACAACTGTCCCATCAACACCACCCTGAACCATGCTCACATCACAGGGAGTGGAGAAGGACTCACAAGATGGCTGACACTGGCTACTGCTGTGGGGAGCACAAGGCCCTGCTGCCAACTGTGCACCAACAAACAGCAGGACACCACTGACTGACATCCTGAGAGACAACTTCCACTCCCTGCAATGCAAGCACGTTCCATGGTGGGATATCTGGCTAGCTGGGTGGGAAGGAGGACTTGCAGCACTGACCATAGTCACAAGCACCTCCCCTCACACACACCCCAACACAAACTCCACAGAACCCACCTGGTAGAATGCAATGCCCCCATCCTAACACAAGATCCCACAAAGAACCACCACCCTGGGTTATGTTGTGTGAAGCACAGGGACACTCTTGGGACTTCTAGCCAAACAACTGCCAGGACAACACTCCCAGCCATCCTGTCAGCACAGCCAGCCCACCCCACAGGGAAGCAGAGTCAAAAGGAAGGAAGCATGGGCATGCTGGGAAGGGGGTGGAGGCAATAGCATGATGGGAGTCGTAGTCACTGATATTGGTCACCCCCACAACTGTCCCATCAACACCACCCTGAACCATGCTCACATCACAGGAAGTGGAGAAGGACTCACAAGATGGCTGACACTGGCTACTGCTGTGGGGAGCACAAGGCCCTGCTGGCAACTGTGCACCAACAAACAGCAGGACACCACTGACTGACATCCTGAGAGACAACTTCCACTCCCTGCAACGCAAGCACGTTCCATGGTGGGATAACTGACTGGCTGGGTGGGTGGGAAGGAGGGCCGGCTGTCAATCAAACACAATCAATGCAGACCATGTTCACACCCCAGAAAATACATAGATATGCCCAAATAATGCAGGACAATGTGCCACACCAATATCAACCCCTGACTGTACGACTTAGGACAATGCAATGTACAGGCCCGCACCCAGAGGCACAGTCACAACTGTCATGCGTGTCAACCATTGATGCCTGCAGAAACATAACATACATTGTTTGTGTCTCCCAAAAACAGGTGATGATGGGGACACAGCAGCAGACGCTGAGGAGTCCCAGTCCCAGGCTCAAGAGGATGCGGAGCTCACTGGCGTCGTACAGCCTCTGTCCTCCTCGGACGATGAAGACCAACCTGGCACATCCGGTGCAAGTCTACATGCAGCACCAGCAGGACCACCAGCTGCAGCACCAGCAGGAC
>CAWUFW010024090.1:0-65680 GCA_963921515.1 Calotriton arnoldi
AATAATTCCATTTCATTACGCCAAGGCTTGAAGAGTTGCAGAAGTGCTAAATAGAAAAATTGAGGGGTTGGGCGTGCGCAGGCAATGAAGTCCAAGAAGTCAATGTTTAGTTTTTCAAATGAGTCTTTATTTTCACTTAATTAGTTCTCACAGGATTGAAGATTTTATGGTCAGCCAACGCGTTTCGTTCTCATGACGAGAACTTCGTCAGGGCTCAGTAGGTGAATATCATTCCTTTGATGTATACTAGGTAAGTTTGGCCTGGTTCCAACGTGACTCGCTCATTCTGGCAGGAGAACTCGCAATTTGAGATTTGCTACTTAGGCCAACTGAGGCCTTGCGATATCCTGAGTGTTTCCAGATTACTTACCTGGAACACCGACTTGGTTAAGGGATCGCGTATTCGAATCCTACACGAAAGGTCACGTTGGAACCAGGCCAAACTTACCTAGTATACATCAAAGGAATGATATTCGCCTACTGAGCCCTGACGAAGTTCTCCAACATCGATGACTTTGAAACCGTAAAACTTGTTGTCTTAAGGTATTTTCTCCTCCAGTTTTTGGAATAGCACAGGTAACATAGTCTTCAATGAAAGATAAAACAGTCTCATCAGAATCTGTTCCAAATTTAGGTGCATCCTTGATCCATAATAGCATATGTATATGAGGAGCACCTCTGGCTTGGTACTCCATTTCCAAAAGAAATCAATAACTTCTCCAAGAGGTGGGTTATTTTTATTGCAGATAAAAGACATCATAGCTTGAAACCTATGATTAAAATATCTGCACACATTTACAGGATCCAAGGAACACAGTTCTCCAGCTGTCTTCAATTCAATGTTTTTAATATTTGAATTTGCTTCTTGTAGAAATTCAAGTAAATCATCCCATTTGTATTCAGCACAGCTTAGCGTAACAAACCACGTAAGGGTTCCTAAGTTCCTTAAAATACATTTAAGTTCTCCGTGACAACGATACCAATACTCATTAGTATCACATTGACACACCATTAAATTAATCAACTGAGATTCTAAATGATCGTCTCTTTGTTGTACTTTCTCCATGAATTCCCTTGCAGAAACATGTGTAAGATGAACTCCTGTTTTTAATATGTGGTCCACTGCATATGAAAGTCCAGACAAGTCACTTTCAAACAGAAGATGAAATATATATGGAATACATTGTCGAAATCTTGGATCTTCTGAGTACAATCTTGTTGTACGATATTCTGAAGCTGGAAACTGCAGGGGTCGTTCATCATATCGTCCACCTTTTCCAGTGGGGAAGAGCTGTGGAAAACAACGGGCTTCTAAACTTCTTTCCCAAACACTCATAGGAGTTACCTTCGCTTTCTTCATTTGGAATAATTCAATAGTATTTCCAATCACTTCTTTTGAATTTAAAGGATGTATACTATAATGTTCATAAATTTCTTCACTCCTGGAGACATCAACTTTTTCGATTTGGCCAGTTGAATTTTCTCTATCATCTCCTAAAGATATTTCTTCTTCGTCCACATGTATATTTTTATAATAAATATTGAATGTATAAGATATAATGTAGCTTTTTGAAGTTTGGTGACATCTACTAACTCTTGCCATATTTTCCGACTCTTTGTTGGTACACCATTAACTAGAATAACTACAGGTTCACTTTCCTCTCTCTCTACACCAACAGTTTCAATATTTTTCTTAAAATCTAAAGGTAAATACGCAACTCTTCCTTTTAAACCTCTTTGCAAATCTTTTGGAGGCAGCTTACCTGTTTTAGGCTCCATACGGACAATAGCCTGAAACGGGTGCACAGACTGAATAAGAATAGATTCATATTGTTAGAAATGGGATTTCTGGTTGGCTAAGGCTTGCGCCAAAGCCAGGCAGAAACCACCACTCTAGTCAGGGCAAGGGAGTTACACACCCAAGATAACCCCTGCTCACCCCCTTGGTAGCTTGGCACGAGCAGTCAGGCCTATCCCGGGGGCAATGTGTAAAGCGTTTGCGCAACACACTCACAACAGCAACACACTGGGCACACCACAAAGGAAACTCCACACAAGGTTATATAAAAAATAGCCTTTGTATTATCATAAAACACATTAGATCATAATCACACAATGTACACTGTGCCAACTGGCACTAGGCAGTATTTACAGGGGACTATATACACCTGACAGGGCCAATTGGGCCACTGTCAGGACCATCACAACGTGGAAAGAGTAAATGTAGAACTTGTAAAAAGGTAGGTCACAACCAGTAATTACTGACAAATACTGTACTCAGCATTATCCTGCCACATAAAAGAGGGGGACACCTAAATCATATCAGGCATGAATCTCATTAGGCATAAATCTACATTAGGCCCAAACCTTATTAGCATCACACATAATGCACCAACCTCATACGTAAAAGCACATTAGGCAAGAATCATGGTGCATATACACATTAGGTAATAATCATCATAAATACAGGGTGCCCCAATCGGGGGCACACAACCTGGAACTGGCCCCCAGGCCAACTGGCCTCTCACAGGGGCTCAAATGCCCAACGTCCTTAATGTTAGGGCTGGCTGCAAAAAGCAGCGAAAGCAAAAGTGCGCAAAGCGCTGGGGCAGGAGTGTCTCTCACTCCTCTCTCTCTCTCTCCTTCTGAGGAATAAAATGCCCCCAAGCGTTGCAGCTGCCTGCGGTCTTGCAGGACAGCTGGGGAAGGTGCCAAACGAGCACTGGCACCCGCAGTGCCTGGGGAGCACTAAAAGAAGGCGCCAAACTCAGCCCCACATTGCAGCGACCCGCATCTGCGGCGCCGCTGTGTCGAACAGCAAAGACTCTGGCACTCACAGTGCCTGTGGAGCCCTACTCGGGGACTCGCAGCTTGAAAATGGCCCCCAAGCGTTGCAGCTGCCTGCGGTCTTGCAAGACAGCTGGGGAAGCCACCAAAACAGGCACTGGCACTACTTGTGCCTCACCAACCCGGGGCCACTGCAGGGCTCCTCCGGGAAGGCGGGAAATGAGGCAAGAATGCCCCCAAGGTGCTGCCACTGCCCACTGTCAAGCGGGGCAGCGGGAAAGAAAACTGAGCACGGCACCTGCAGTGCCCGAGGCTTGGTCACGGGGGCGGGCACCGAAAATGGGCCCCGACATACCCCCAACCACCATAACACTGAGCCCCACTCACCGGGACTTCACTGCGCTCTCCCTGGCGGCGGGACTCCTCCGGACTTCTCCTGCGGCGGGGGAGGCTTCGGCGGCGTCTTGCTCCTTGTCAGCAGCGGCACTTGCGGGGCTCTCTGCACGTATGGGAGCCCTGCGCCGCACTTGAGTCTCGCTTCACCCGGTCCCCCTCCTCGGGACCGGGACTTCGTTCTGGAGCCCGCGAGGCTCCCGGGCTACTTCCGCCTCGTCACGCGGCCCGCCCACAATCAGGCTTTTTGAATGCCTGTCTTCCTGTTTCGCCGCGAGCGGCGGCCGGCGGCTTCTCCTTCTGTGCGGCTCGGTGCCGCGGCGGTGATTCCTCTCAAGATGCGAGGTAGGCACCCGTGAGGACAATAAATCAGATCAGCGGGGTGGGCACCCGCTTTCAGTGGCGAAAGTGCGGGGTGGGCACCCGCGATGCACGCAATGCAGGGTGGGCACCTGCTTTCAAGGTACCGATGCGGGGTGGGCTCCCGCTCGGTTTCCAACACAAATTAGCGGCGATAACGCGGGGTGGGCTCCCGCTGGTCCCACGCCAAGTAGGCGAATCCCACACGGTGCAGCTTCGTGCTGCAGGCCACCAGCAGTCCTCCTGGGGCAGAAACACAGCGCTCATAAGCCCAAAAAGTCAAGCGCTCTTAGAAGGAAAAATAAAGCGCTTCCAAAGGCAAAATAAAGCACTCACAGGCGCTGTAGTCCAAAGTAAGCCCTTTAGGATGAAGGGGGGGGGCAAAGGGCTGGGCCCAGGCAGGCCAGCTCACAGGGCCCTCCAGCAGGGAGGCAGTCCCTAGTGGCGGTTCCTCCTGAAGCCCAACAGCAGCAGCAGGCCCCCCTCAAGTCAGGAACAGCACAACAGAGAACATTTTCATGGGGTCACAGCCCCTTCTTTTATACACATATCCCCCTTTGTCACACAGCACAGGGCTGGGGGAAAACCAGATGCAACTGGTTTGGGGGAGCTTTGGAGCACTTTGTTGTGCTCAGCTCCTCTCCTCTTTGTCAGGTGGGGGCTAGGTGCTCAGACGCACCACAGGGGGCGGAGCCAGCATTTTGGAGGGAAGGCACAGCCCTATTCAGGTCCCAGGTGCAACTCCTCCCTCCCATCTACATGCAGATCTCCCTATTCACCACTGGGCAGACTCATCTTGGCTCCTGGAGCCAAGCACACCACCCAGCCCCTGTCAATCACAAGCCAGACATGCACTCCACATCAGGCAGGCAGACACAGAGCACACAGAAATGCCAACTTCTAAAAGTGGCACTTCTCCACTAATCACAATAAATCTGCGCACACCATTGCGCAGCATTTATTCTCACGAGTTCGCACATACTAAACTCGCCCCTGCACTCCTCTCACACCAGGAATTACAATGGACACACATATCCCCCATGCATTCCTATGGGAGGGCAGGACAATCTCACCACACGCACTCAGAGAGTGCACGCACTTCACACTGGGCCACAGTGCTAAAGTGCGCAGAGGCCAAAAACCACCAACACTACACAGGGAAAAGGCTAAGAGCCAGGCAAAAAGTTTAGGGGTGAACCTGCCAAAAAGGGCCAAGTCCAACACAACCCCCTTCCAGCCAAAACGCAGGGCAGACCAATCACCACCGTGATGGGCTTCCCTGCTTGGGGCGATAGAACACGGACGCGGGCCCGCAACTGCAGGGACACCCTCCGGTTCTACGCCACGGTGAACCCATGTGGTTCCTTCTGAAAAAGCTGTCCGGAGCAACTGGGCTACCCCACTGGTACTCCCTAGCTGTCCACGGCCAGGACCAGGCCCTAGGCCACCCAGATGCCACTGGTCCTTGCCCATCCACAGAGTGGGGGGTAGTAACCCCTGGCACATAGTAGCCATTCTCCACTCTTGCCCTCATCAGGGCAGTTCTAAACTGCCACTGATCCTCCAGCCCAGGGTCCGCACCCTCAGGCTGACCAAAAGTCACGGGCGAGGCTCTCCTCCCCCTACCTCTTCTTCTAGGGTGCCGCACCCTCCACCTTGGAGAGGCACCCTCAGAACACAACTCTCCCACCAGTTCAGGACCTCTCTCCAACAACTGGTTTCCCAACCTAGGGTCTAAACCTTCAGGTTGCACCGGGGTCAGAGGCGAGGACTCCCTCCCTCTGCACCCCCTTCCAGAGTTCTGCACCCTCCCAACTGGAGCGGTACCCCTGGAAGATGAACCGGTCAGGACACTGGTTACAGATGTCCTTCCCTCCAGGTCAGGCAGATCCTGAACCTGGCCTCCCAACCTTGGGTCTAAACCCTTTGGCTGAGTACTTGCCTGGCACTCCAGGACTTCTGGGGGCGCACACAGCAGCCCCCCCAGGGTAAGACACGACTCATGTGTTGTGTGACAGTCTGCGTGGCGCAGACCTCCTGACCCCTGTCCATCTGACAGTGCGCAGAGATCCCCCACTACAGAAGTGGTGTCACCATGGTCACTTCTAGGAGACTTAGCCCTTCTGGCTGGCCCCTGACCCACTGGTTCTGCCACTGGGGAACACATCCCCCTCTCACCCCTCCACCTGGACTTCTGCACCCTCCCAACTGGAGCGGTACCGCCAGACACCAGAACCACTGGAGCTCCACTTACAGATGCTCCAGGTTCTCCTGACACTAGGAGATCCTCCTCAAACGGCTTCCAAGAACAGCCTAGACCCCCGACCTGGTGTTCCCTTAAGGAACCCTCCAGGTCCTGAGACTGGGTTTCGGGCACCTGGGGACACACAGTCCCACACTCACTCCTACTCCACTGAGACAGGACGTGAGCCCCTACACCCCTCTCACTACACTGGGACCAAGCTGGGCTACTCTGAACCTCTTCCCCAATACAGGACTGGAAGAAACCTAAGCCACTACTTTCGGAATCACTCCCCACTGCCTCTTCAGAACCTCAGGCACTTTCCCAGAGGTCTGCTTCCCATGCAAGATCCTATGGATCAGGGTGCCCACACTCCAACAGGTGTTGGCGCAACCCTGGAAAACAACAACTGAGCAGGTGCTCTCTAATCTCTTACATTAATCTCCCGGTAAATCTACGCAAGGAAGTGAACCTCCTCCCCTTTAGAAAGAAGCTGAAGACAGTACTTTTCTTAGAAGCCTGGGGCATCATTTAACATCTGCTACTCCTCTACTAACATGGATAGGTGCCCCCTCTGGTAGCGCTTAGAGACCTGCTGGTGATAATGCGCTTGATAAATATAAATTACATTACATTACAATAACCAGATTGAACAGTCCTTCAAAATCCTGTTCCGTGGTACACCTTACCCAGTCAATCAGTGCATCATTACAGTCATCCACAAACTTCCCCCAAGACTGGTGAGACAGTTTCCTACTGCCCCTGAACTTCAACCTGTACTCCTCTTCCTGGGAGCCAAGTACCATATTCTGGTAACTGGGAATGGGACTTCCTGCACTGGACTCCATATTGCTGCCACCACTGGACCCCACCCTAACTGGTGAATCCAGACAACTAAAACTACACTCAGAGGACGTACCCCCAAGAGCTAATTTCTCCTTGGTGAAGGCCCTCTCAACCTCCGCCATCCTCTCCTGCGCTAAGACCCTTTTGGTCTCTAGCTTTTTCTCCTCCACACTCAGCTGCGCTATCTCCCTGGCATGCTCTAACCTGAGCTTCTCCAAAGCCAGCTGATGCTCCCTTTCTTCCCTCCTATCCACCCACTCCTCTGGGGACAGGGAAAGGGATGGGGCACTGCCCCCGACACTGGACCCAGCAAGGGACTCCCTATCCATGGGGTCCTCACTATCTACTGGCGTCCCTGTCCTGTCACTTTCTTCCTCCTCTTCAGACTCCTCAGGGCCCCCCTCAGACCCACCACCCTCTTGGCGTGGGGCCAGGGCCCTTTTCTCCTCATTGCGCTCACAGTCCCATTCATCCTTTTCCATTGGATCAGGTTCTCCCTAAGTTTTGACTGGGTGTCTGACCCACTCACTGCTATGTCTCTCTCCTCACAGAACTCCACCAACTCCCCCATACTGTATCTAAACAGACCACAAAAATTAAAAGCAGACTACATTATGGCAGGACGCTCAGGGACACGTGCAACACAGGAGACCTAGGTGTCTGAGCTGAAGCAAGAGTATACAATTTACAAATGACACTTTTAGGAAAAGAATTAAAATAAAACTCAGAACAATAATCCCCAAACACGTGATTATCTAAGTGCAGAGTTTTGTATTGCAGCCAGTTGTCGCTGTGGTACTGCGCAAACGCAAGTCCTATCCTCACCGCTGACAACCAATGTTAGAAATGGGATTTCTGGTTGGCTAAGGCTTGCGCCAAAGCCAGGCAGAAACCACCACTCTAGTCAGGGCAAGGGAGTTACACACCCAAGATAACCCCTGCTCACCCCCTTGGTAGCTTGGCACGAGCAGTCAGGCCTATCCCGGAGGCAATGTGTAAGCGTTTAGCAACACACTCACAACAGCAACACACTGGGCACACCACAAAGGAAACTCCACACAAGGTTATATAAAAATAGCCTTTGTATTATCATAATACACATTAGATCATAATCACACAATGTACACTGTGCCAACTGGCACTAGGCAGTATTTACAGGGGACTATATACACCTGACAGGGCCAATTGGGCCACTGTCAGGACCATCACAAAGTGGAAAGAGTAAATGTAGAACTTGTAAAAAGGTAGGTCACAACCAGTAATTACTGACAAATACTGTACTCAGCATTATCCTGCCACATAAAAGAGGGGGACACCTAAATCATATCAGGCATGAATCTCATTAGGTATAAATCTACAGTAGGCCCAAACCTTATTAGCATCACACATTATGCACCAACCTCATACGTAAAAGCACATTAGGCAAGAATCATGGTGCATAAACACATTAGGTAATAATCATCATAAACACAGGGTGCCCCAATCGGGGCACACAACCTTGAACTGGCCCCCAGGCCAACTGGCTCTCACAGGGGCTCAAATGCCCAACGTCCTTAATGTCAGGGCTGGCTGCAAAAAGCAGCGAAAGCAAAAGTGCGCAAAGCGCTGGGGCAGGAGTGTCTCTCACTCCTCTCTCTCTCTCGCCTTCTGAGGAATAAAATGCCCTCAAGCGTTGCAGCTGCCTGCGGTCTTGCAGGACAGCTGGGGAAGGTGCCAAACGAGCACTGGCACCCGCAGTGCCTGGGGAGCACTAAAAGAAGGCGCCAAACTACGCCCCACATTGCAGCGACCCGCATCTGTGGCGCCGCTGTGTCGAACAGCAAAGACTCTGGCACTCACAGTGCCTGTGAGCTCTACTGGGGACTCGCAGCTTGAAAATGGCCCCTAAGCGTTGCAGCTGCCTGCGGTCTTGCAAGACAGCTGGGGAAGCCACCAAAACAGGCACTGGCACTACTTGTGCCTCACCAACCCGGGGCCACTGCAGGGCTCCTCCGGGAAGGCGGGAAATGAGGCAAGAATGCCCCCAAGGTGCTGCCGCTGCCCACTGTCAAGCGGGGCAGCGGGAAAGAAAACTGAGCACGGCACCTGCAGTGCCCGAGGCTTGGCCACGGGGGCGGGCACCGAAAATGTGCCCCGACATACCCCCAACCACCATAACACTGAGCCCCACTCACCGGGACTTCACTGCGCTCTCCCTGGCGGCGGGACTCCTCCGGACTTCTCCTGCGGCGGGGGAGGCTTCGGCGGCGTCTTGCTCCTTGTCAGCAGCGGCACTTGCGGGGCTCTCTGCACGTATGGGAGCCCTGTGCCGCACTTGAGTCTCGCTTCACCCGGTCCCCCTCCTCGGGACCGGGACTTCGTTCTGGAGCCTGCGAGGCTCCCGGGCTACTTCCGCCTCGTCACGCGGCCCCGCCCACAATCAGGCTTTCTGAATGCCTGTCTTCCTGTTTCACCGCGAGCGGCGGCCGGCGGCTTCTCTTTCTGTGCGGCTTGGTGCCGCGGCGGTGATTCCTCTCAAGATGCGGGGTAGGCACCCGTGAGGACAATAAATCAGATCAGCGGGGTGGGCACCCGCTTTCAGTGGCGAAAGTGCGGGGTGGGCACCCGCGATGCACGCAATGCAGGATGGGCACCTGCTTTCAAGGTACCGATGCGGGGTGGGCTCCCGCTCGGTTTCCAACACAAATTAGCGGCGATAACGCGGGGTGGGCTCCCGCTGGTCCCACGCCAAGTAGGCGAATCCCACACGGTGCAGCTTCGTGCTGCAGGCCACCAGCAGTCCTCCTGGGGCAGAAACACAGCGCTCATAAGCCCAAAAAGTCAAGCGCTCTTAAAAGGAAAAATAAAGCGCTTCCAAAGGCAAAATAAAGTGCTCACAGGCGCTGTAGTCCAAAGTAAGCCCTTTAGGATGAAGGGGGGGGCAAAGGGCTGGGCCCAGGCAGGCCAGCTCACAGGGTCCTCCAGCAGTCCCTAGTGGCGGTTCCTCCTGGAGCCCAACAGCAGCAGCAGGCCCCCCTCAAGTCAGGAACAGCACAACAGAGAACATTTTCATGGGGTCACAGCCCCTTCTTTTATACACATATCCCCCTTTGTCACACAGCACAGGGCTGGGGGAAAACCAGATGCAACTGGTTTGGGGGAGCTTTGGAGCACTTTGTTGTGCTCAGCTCCTCTCCTCTTTGTCAGGTGGGGGCTAGGTGCTCAGACGCACCACAGGGGGCTGAGCCAGCATTGTGGAGGGAAGGCACAGCCCTATTCAGGTCCCAGGTGCAACTCCTCCCTCCCATCTACATGCAGATCTCCCTATTCACCACTGGGCAGACTCATCTTGGCTCCTGGAGCCAAGCACTCCACCCAGCCCCTGTCAATCACAAGCCAGACATGCACTCCACATCAGGCAGGCAGACACAGAGCACACAGAAATGCCAACTTCTAAAAGTGGCACTTCTCCACTAGTCACAATAAATCTGCGCACACCATTGCGCAGCATTTATTCTCACGAGTTCGCACATACTAAACTCGCCCCTGCACTCCTCTCACACCAGGAATTACCATGGACACACATATCCCCCATGCATTCCTATGGGAGGGCAGGACAATCTCACCACACGCACTCAGAGAGTGCACGCACTTCACACTGGGCCACAGTGCTAAAGTACGCAGAGGCCAAAAACCACCAACACTACACAGGGAAAAGGCTAAGAGCCAGGCAAAAAGTTTAGGGGTGAACCTGCCAAAAAGGGCCAAGTCCAACACATATGTATTTAAATCTACTAGTTCTGAAGGAATACCTACCAACTCTAGGTTATTATGTACAGCTCTAGCTGGCATTTTATTCTCTTCTAGTTTGCTGTAACAATATTTACAAATACGTTGATCACTACCCAACTGAAAACGACCTACCACCAACAAATAAGCACCAAATTGCTCCCACTTATCATTGTTTTCCTTTTCACTTTTTAAATACACATCAACATTCCTAGTTTGACTTCTCTATAGTGAGTACGTCGACAACAGATACAAACATAGGGGCCTATTACGATGGCGGTCGGAAAACCTCCCGACTGCCATGGTAACGGGAAAGACCGCCCGCAAGGCCCGCGACATAACCGCAGGTCGCATTACGATGTTCCTTGCTCGAAATCTGACCTCTGCTGTCGGATCGCGGGCCTTAACATTGCGGCGGTTGCTGCTGCCCACAGCACCTCAGCGATGTCCAAAAGAGCATGTCCTGCATTTCCCTGCACTGCGTGGCAGGCACTGCCCAGTGCCTGCCACCTGGTACAGGGACATGTAGGGGGGACCATGGGTACCCCCAGTGCACCCACACCCCCCACAAAACATTGGGGGCCCGCAACGGGCCCCCGGAATACAATTACTGCATGCCTTTCCATGGCGGTCTGACCGCTGAGGAAAGGCTGGCTACCGCCAGCATCGTAATCATGCCGGCGGAGCCTGCCCTGCACCACCACCATTATCCCAGTCCTTCTCCGTCCGCAGGGCAGGAGTGCGGATGGCAACCGGCGGAAAAGCGGCGGTCAGAATTTCCCACCGCCGCGGTCACCACCGCCATCCTAATCTGACCGGCGGTTTTCTGGCTGGCGATCGCGGCGGATGTCCGCCGCAGGTCCGGTGGTTGCCACCGCCAGCCGGGCAGCGGTCATCCGACCGCCATTGTAATAGGCCCCTTAGTTTGGTTTTTCACAACAAACTACCTTAAACTTTGTAATTTCTTCTGCAAACTTCTGAGTACTCCTATCTTCCACCTCTTCTTCAACACCTACACTTATGAAACTCTCACTTTCTCTACACTCCTCTTCAAGACCAAAGAAACGAAACTGTATATCATCACAAACTTTTTTACATCCAATACTGAACCATGCAAAAGAGCAGTGTTTATTTCACTTAAACATAATGCAGGACTCTTTACATAGTACAATCTTCTTACTAACTTCCGCATTTCTGAGTGATGTACTGCTAACATTCTCAAATGATGAAAAGTACTTTGACACACTTTTCTCGAAAGACAAGCCAGAGAATGACCCTGCAAGCCAGCATATTTTCTCACTTTACAAGGATCTAGTCCTTGCAACATCTTAATCTTCTGTTTAACGCTTTTTTTACCATACTCTCGTAAGAAATTTCGTAAAATATCAATAGATTCCTGTCGTATACTACAAATACTACTACAATCCCACCTATACACTGGAGCTTGTGAGCGTCTCCCTTGAACTTCTTCAGCTATTACTTCTTCCTCATTTCTAGGAACCATCTTTTCTTTTTCAATTGGAAAACCATTTTTAACCTCATAAGAACGACCATTGGTATCAACTGTGTGAACTAATGTATTCTGTTGAAAATAGCTTTCTTCATTAAAAAAAGGTTCAGTGATGTAGTGTTGCTTATGCTTATTTGGAATGCTTGCCTGCTATTGTTCTGTGCCTTGTGCCTGGAGTGTACGTCCTCTGAGGTTCGATCGGGTAATGCCAGTTGCAGATCGAACCTCCGAGAGTGCGCTGCTCTTTGCCGTGGCTGAAGATACTATGCAATAAAACTTCTTACCTATTTGAAGTTTGTTCTTCGTCTTTGATCCACATTCCATCTACCACATATTGGCGACGACTGGGGAACTCCTTCAGCCACAGGTCCTGTCACGTTCAGAGAACACCACGCATCCGGACTGGCATCTTTGATTTTCGGCCGGATGTAACTTCTCCTGGCCTGAGTCCAGGAAACGGTGACGGACATCATGGGAAGCCGGTAGGATCGCTTTCAAATTAATTTCGCCGGTCCTTCTCATTTAAGCTGGGGCAAGCGTTAACGCACGCGCAGGCATCTCTCCCTGCGTAGAAGATTTAAAGGAGACACGCGCAGATTCTACGCGCGCATCGGGGCAAAGGAATCGAGGTTCTACGCGCTGCGTGAGGACGTCGGCGGCCATCTTGGCTTGGGAATTACGATCGAGCTGGCAAAATACTCGATCAGCTGTTCGCGCATCACGGTGATACGCACACCTTTAAAACTGTGTTTTCTCCTTTTCTATTGATACGGAGGTACACACAACAGCAAAGGGGAGAGTGAACATACAATGTTCTTAGTTTCAAGGTGCTTCTAACCATTTCAAGTGGTGTCATCATTGCAGGGCATTCTATTGTCTTGTCCATTTCCACACTTTGGCACACTGTTGGTTTCCAGCGTATTCGGTGATACGCACACCACTGCATTTTACTTAAAACCCCTTTTTACGTCACGGCATTTTACTCCAAACTCTTTTCACAAATAATAGCCATTCATTAATTGTTTATAAATTTTGTGTTCATTTTAAGGTTATGGCAACAGCGTCGATTCATCAAATCACTCAACCGCCTCCTTTTTTAGGAAAACCGGGCAAGCCAAGTATACTTTGGCAAGAATGGTTTGAGCTATTTGAAAATCATTTGGTGGCTATTGATGCTACTGAATACTCCTCTGCTCGTAAATTTGCTCTTCTTTTTGGTAGTTTGGGTCAAGCGGCCCAACGTATCTTCAAAGGTTTACCGCCTATTCCTCCTCCTACTGGTCAGTCCGGCGACGGAAATTGGAATGTTTATTTAGAAGCGATCGAAAGACTAAAAAAACAGTTTTCTGAACCTCGAATATTATGTTGGAAAGACATAAGTTTTACAAGCGCAAGCAAGGAGAGGAAGAAAAAGTGGAGGAATACATATCAGCTCTAAGGGTATTAGCCGCTACTTGTGGATTCGGTCCTTTAGGGGATGATATTATCAGAGACCAGTTTGTTTTCAATTGCAATTCACAGAAAATAAAAGAAAGGATTTTAAGCTGCAAAAATCCTTCTCTCACGGAAGTGATAGACTTGGCTTCAAGTATTGAAAGGTCAGTCATTTCTACAAAGGTCATGCAAACCACTGTTTCGACCAAAGTTAATTTAATTTCGGAACAAGAAGAAGATCAAGAGGAGGGTTTACTTGCCGTTGGTGTGAAGGATAGGCAAACTAAATTTGTACAAAACAAAATACAACCGTTCTGCTATAGATGTGGATCGAAATTCCACATTGGCAATTTCCGAGGTTGCCCGGCATTAGGTAAACGCTGTTCCAGTTGTAAAAAGATGGGACATTTTCAAAAATTCTGCAGAAGTCAGAGGAAACCCATTCAAATTGGAAATGTAGAGGTTCAGATGAACAATTGTGCTGAGTCTTTGGATAACTTACTTTTGACTGTGGATTACAAAGATAATCCTTTGGAGATTAAAGGTCCTTTTTGCGATGCTGTAATCGATGGTGTGGAAACAAAGGTCATGGCCGATTCAGGATCTCCAATTACAATTCTCCGGGACACCTATTTTTTTGAAAACTGGGGTAAAAACATTACTCTGTCCAATTCGGATGTGAACCCGAAGGCCTTCGGAGAAAAAGACATAGACATGTTGGGGTTTTTTATGTCTAAATTGGAAATTTTAGGTCGAAAAATTATAACTAAAGTGTATGTAGCTATTAAGGGGAAGAACATTGTAGGTTGGAAAGACCTTGCTAGATTGGGGCTGTATCTAGTTCCGGGTGATGATAACCCTGTAAGAGCTAAGGAACCATATGTATGTAGTGTGGACGGTCCGGGGCTAGATTTAAATAGTTTGTTATCTGATTTTAAATCTGTATTCAAAGATCAAATCGGTTGTGTGAAAGGATTTGAACATAAAATCAGGTTATTACCCAACGCACATCCCGTAGTACACAAGGTCAGACCAGTCCCCTTAAGTGCCAGGGAAGAGTTAAAGTCTATGTTAGAAGGGTTATGTTCACAAGGTGTAATCCAACCCACAGAATCTTCACAGTGGGTGGCTCCCATCGTAGTTGCACGCAAAAAGACAGGCGAGATTAGGCTTTGTGCAGATTTGAGGGGTCTAAATAGAAACATCATAATCGATTGTCACCCTCTTCCCAAAATACAGGAACTTCTCGCTAATTTGGGGGAGCTAAGTGGTTTTCACTGATTGACCTAAAATCAGCATATTATCAGATTCCATTAGCCATGGAGTCACAAGAATTGACCACTTTCAGTCACACCTTTCAGTGCATATAAGTTCCTAAGACTCCCTTCGGTTTAGCATCCGCAGCTAGCGTTTTTCAGCGTCTAATGGACCTAGTCTTTAAAGACATGAATGGAGTGCAAGCTTATTTAGACGACATATTAATTTTTTCTAAGGATGCTAACGAACATTTTATTCTATTAAGAAAAGTTTTGACAGCTCTTGATGAACATGGCATGACAGTAAGGGCTGATAAGTGTAGTTTGGGGTGAATGAACTGGAGTACCTGGGTCACACGGTTTCCGGGAAGGTATTAAGCCAAAATTTTCTGTTATCAGGGCTCTTAAAGAGGCAAAACCACCCTGTGATAAGGATACATTGCGCTCTTTCCTGGGTCTTGCTGAGTATTACACAAGATTCGTCAGTAATTATGCACAAATTGTTGAGCCCTTCGGGTATTACTCAAGAAAGGTCAAAAATCTGTTTGGTCCCATGAACTGAATGTTGTGTTTGTTAAAGTGAAAAAGCTGATTATTTCGGCTCAAGCATTACATGCGTTTCAAGATCATTGCCCTTCCATTATCACAGTGGACGCTAGCATGAAGGGGTTGGGGGCTATCTTTAGTCAAAGAGTAAATGGCAAAGAGTTAACTGTGGCATTTGCATCCAGATCACTCAAGCATTTTGAGAAGAACTACAGCACTATAGAGCACGAAGCTTTGGCTTGTGTCTGCAGCGGTCCAGAAATTTAAAATGTACATCTGGGGTCGTAAATTTGAAATTATCACAGACCACAAGCCACTCACTTTTGTTTTCAGCAAGGTTTCCAGTAACACTATGTCTGCAAGGTTGACCCGTTTAATTTCAAAGTTACAAGAATATAATTTTGACATCAAACACATTCAGGGAGGCAAAAACTTTCGTGCTGACTGCTTGTCAAGGATGTTGATGGAAAAGGATGATGAAGAGAATGTTGATGAAGATGAAGTAGAATGCGTTGCTGTGTTGGATGCAGTTGAAAACTGTAGTTCAGTTATTTCAGAGTCGGAATGGAAGGTTGCCTGTTCTAATGACACGGTTCTGTCGAAAGTTTTGGAGTATGCTTCCAGCAAATGGCCTGAAACTAGAAATTTAACGGGTGAATTGAGAAATCTTTCTTTAGTTGCGGATGAACTTTCGGTTAAAGATGGTTTGGTACTTCGGGGAGATAAATTTGTACCCCCAAATAGTTTGAGAGGGACTATAATTAAGATTGCACATGAGGGACATTTAGGGGTATCTAAAACTTGTATGAAAATTAAGCAGCATTACTGGTGGCCGGCTTTGGACAACCAGGTAAGAAGTATGGTGGATGGTTGTGAGGATTGTTTACTGTCGGACAAGCATTGGAAAGTTCAAAAGTTGCCTTTACACCCAACTGAGTTTCCTGAGAAGCCATGGGAAAAAGTTGGTTTGGATTTTTCAGGACCTTACAATGTTCTAGAAGAGGAATCAAGGTATTTAATTTTAGCTGTGGATTACCATTCTAAATGGATGTATTATAAATTTGTAGACTCTCCCAGTACGGATAATACCATCTGTTTTTGAAGAAAGTGTTTTTATTGGAAGGGTCTCCTAGGTCGTTGGTAACGGACAACGGAACTCACTTTGTGTCTGACAAGATGTGTACATTTTGAAAAGCCAAGACATCAAACACTTAAAAGTGGCTTTGTATTCCCCAACTTCTAATGGTCTGGTGGAAAGAGGTAATAAGGTCCTCAAAGAAGGAATCCAAACAGCTATAGCCGCTGGTCGTGATGTTGGGGCATTTTTAGAGGAAAAAGTGTGAAGTTATAACACTTCACCTCACTGCACCACAGGTGTCACTCCCTTTGAACTTCTTCGAGGTAGAAAAGTCAACAATACTTTGTTACCATTGTGGTTGGACAGTAGAAAAGTTTCCAATGTTGTTTCTGATTGTAAGAATGTAGCAAACGTCGTGAGAGAGAAACAATGGAAGATGACTAGAAAATTTGATAGAGGTAGTGCCTCTGGTGATTTGGAAATTGCAGTGGGTGATTGGGTTTTGTTTAAAAAACCATTTAAAGTGAGAAAAGGAGAATCTGTTTTTTCAAATCCTGTTTTGGTCTGTAAAGTTAGTAAAGGTACGGCGTTTCTACAGGACAAAGGGTGGTGGAACAAGAGACAGTTGGTGAGAGTGTCTAAAGAACAAGCGGATTTGATTAAGAAATGTAAAAGGCCTCTTGTGGAACATGAGCTTGATTGGTCACATTGGTTGCATGACCGGGAGCATGAAAGATGCTCAGGTGTGAATGCTATATTTTCGCATGAAATGTTAGTTAATAACACTATGGAGAACAATTTGAACGAACCGCCTCGAACATCTAGAGTAAGAAAACTTCCTTCCAGGTTCAAGGATTTCATTACATACTGATTAATGGGGTTTGATATTCCTTCTTGGAGTTCAGGGATGTTGTTTATTAATAATTGGTGCTTGGAACTTTATCTATGTATTTTTTATTTTTTTATTTTTTTGTGTTTTTTGTTGTTTTTCATGTTAGGGGGAAGGTGATGTAGTGTTGCTTATGCTTATTTGGAATGCTTGCCTGCTATTGTTCTGTGCCTCGTGCCTGGAGTGTACGTCCTCTGAGGTTCGATCGGGTAATGCCAGTTGCAGATCGAACCTCCGAGAGTGCGCTGCTCTTTGCCGTGGCTGAAGATACTATGCAATAAAACTTCTTACCTATTTGAAGTTTGTTCTTCGTCTTTGATCCACATTCCATCTACCACAAGTACTAGAAGTGTGCTTCCATTCACCCCAAATTGTTTTGCAAAAGTTAGTTCTATTGACCAGTCTTTTTCTTTTACTTTTCTCCTTCATAAAATGCATTGTTTTATTCAATGTTGTCATTCTTTTGAAAACTAATATAAACAATCTTCTTTTCAATTCAAAAGTGTTTTTGACTACACTTTCAATCTGTTGCTTTTTCTTGTAAAATGCAGATCTTCTTTTATCTTTCTTGCAATCTTTCATTAAATTTTGCAGTACTCTACTTTTAAACATTTGTTTCCTAATATCCTTATACTGTTTCATCCTTCTTTCATCATAGATTATTTTCCCAAAACATGATTTTCTATTAATATCTCCTTTTTTGTTTCCTTCTGAATGGTTGTACTACTTTTCTTTTTCTTTTCTCCATTTTCTAAATTTGTAATCTTCTTTAAAACTCTTTTAACAAATTCTTTAGTTCTCTTACCAGAAGCCTTTCTCTTCAATGTCACATGTTGTACTTTGTCTGATTTCTCCTTTTCTGTTTCTTTTAAATAGTACTCTTTTCTTTCTTTTCTTTTGATCTTTTCTTGCCATACTCAATCTTTATTAATAATAATAATGGTAAGTATCTGAAAAGAAAGAAAAGTTTAAATACTTTCATTAAATCATTTAATATTAATAACATAATTATATACAAATATTCTCATATATAAATAAAAAAATATTTGTAATTGCATTCCAAAAGTATGTCAGACACTGCAGACAAAGGTCCAGAAAGAGGCAAGAGGGGTGCAGAAAGACCGAAGACGGTGTGAAAGATACATGAGGGGTGCAAAAAGAAGCAACAGAGGTGTACAAAGAAGCAAGAGGAATGCAGAAAGAAGCAACAGAGGTGTAGAAAGAGGCAAGAAGGGTGCAAAAAGAGAGGAGAGGTGCAGAAAGAGGCATAAAAGGCACAAAAAGAAGCAAGACGTACAGAAAAAAACAAAAAAGTGCAGAAAGAATTAACAGAGGTGTAGAAAGAGGTAACACAGGTGCAGAAAGAGGAAACACGGCTGCAGAAAGACCTAAAAGGAGTACAGAAAGAAGCAACACAAGCAGAAAGACACAAAAGAAGTGCAGAAAGAAAGAACAGAGTACAGAGTCCATGGGTTCTGTCTAAGTAATTGAAAGAGTGCATGGGTAATGCCAGGGTGATTGCATAAGTGCAGGGGTAATGTCTAGGAGATTGGCGGAGTGCATAAGTAAAATATGGGTGATTGCATGAGTGCAGGAGTAATGTGTGTGAGGTTGTATGTGTGTACTAGTAGTGCCTGGGTCATTGGCGGAGTGCAAAGATAGTGCATGGGTGATTTTATAAGTTCATAGATACTGGTTGGGTGATTCAAAGAGTACAGGCCTAGTGCCTGGGTGATTTGAAGAGTGCAACAGTAGTGCCTGGGTCATTACATAAGTGCATATGTACTAGCTGGATGATTTAAGAAGTGCTTTGGTAATGCCTGTGTAATTGTATACTACAGCAATAATGCCTATGTGATTCCATGACTACAGGGATAATGCCTGGGTAATTGCATGAGTGCAACGGTAGTGGCTGGGTGATTATATAAATGCATGAGTAGTGGATACATGATTGAAAGACTGCATAGTCAATACCTTAGTGATTGCATGAGTGCAGCAGTAATGCCTGAGTGATTACAGTAGTTCATATGTAGTGCCTACATCATTGGAAGACTGCATGGATAGTAGTTGGGCATTTTCATAAGTGCACGAGTACTGGCTGAATGATTACATAAGGTCAAGAGTAGTGCCTGCATGATTGAAAGAGTGGAAAGATAGCAGCTGGCTGAATGAAGCACTGTATACCTAATGCGTTGGTGATTGCATGAGTACAGGGGTAACATCTGGGGGATTAAAGAAGTACATAGGTAACACCTGGGTGATTGTATGACTACAGGAGTAATATCTGGGGATTTACATGACTACATAGGAAGTGAGTGGGTGATTTTATAACTGCATGGGTACTTCTTGGATGATTGCAGGGCTACTCAGGTAGTTCCTGAGTAAATAAAGGAGTGCAAAGGTAGTGCCTGAGTGATTTCTTAACAGCATGACTACTGGCTGAGTGATTACATAGGTACAAGGGTAGTACCTCTGTGATTGAAATAGTGCAACAGTAGTGGCTGGGTGAATATATAAGTGCATGAGTAGTGGCTACATGATTGAAAGAGTACATGGGTAATACCTTGGTGATTGTATGAGTGTATATGTATTGCCTGGGTGATTGCATGAGTGTAGCAGTAATGCCTGAGTGATTACAACAGTGCATATGTACTGCCTGGATTATTAGAAGACTGCATGGGTAGTACTTGAGTGTTTTTATAACTGCATAATTGTTGGGTCTAGCAAAATATAAAGCAGCAGATTATTACATCACTCAAATACAAGTCTCTCCATATTCTAAGAAGCATGCATACATATGTCTCTACGTTTTCAAACCAACATCATATCTAAAAGAAATATGTATACAATATTTTATAACTCTATGAGTACTGCCTTGGTGATTACAGAAGTACTAAAGTACTACCTGAGTGATTAAAGGAGTGCGAAGGTAGTGCCTGGGTGATTTTATAAGTGCATGAGTACTTCTTGGCTGATTGCACGACTACTGAGTTAGTGCCTGAGTGAATAAAGGAGTGTTAACATACTGCCTGGGTGAATTCTTATCAACATAGGTACAGCCTGCATGATTGCATGACTGCAGGGATAGTACACAAGTAGTCCCTGGGTGATTGCATAACTGCAGGGTAATATCTGAGAGATTACTGGAATACATAGAAAGTGAATGGGTGACTTTATAAGTCCATGAGTACTGCCTGGGCTTACAAAAGTACTAAGGTACTACATGAGTGATTACAGGAGTGCAAAGGTAGTGCCTAGGTCATTTTATAAGTGCATGAGTATTGGCTGAGTGATTACATAAGTACAAGAGCAGTGCCTGCATGATTAAAAGAGTGGAAAGATAGTGGCTGGCTGAATGAAGCACTGTATAGTTAATGCATTGGTGATTGCATGAGTACAGAGGTAACGTCTGGGGATTAAAGAAGTAGATAGATAACGCCTGGGTGATTGCATGACTACAGGGGTAATATCTGGAGTTTACATGACTACATAGGAAGTGTCTGGGTGATTTTATAAGTGCATGGGTACTTCTTGGGTGATTGCAGGACTACTGAGGTAGTGCCTGAGTGAATAAAGGAGTGCAAAGGTAGTGCCTGGGTGATTTCATAACAGCATGACTACTGGCTGAGTGATTACATAAGTACAAGGGTAGTGCCTCCATGATTGAAGTAGAACAACAGTAGTGCCTGGGTGATTATATAAGTGCATGAGTAGTGGCTACATGATTGAAAGAGTGCATGGGTAATACCGTGGTGTTTGCATGAGTGGATAGGTAGTGCCTGGGTGATCGCATGAGTGCAGCAGTAATGCCTAAGTGATTACAGCAGTGCATATGTAGTGCCTACATCATTGGAAGACTGCATGGATAGTAGTTGGGCATTTTCATAAGTGCACGAGTACTGGCTGAATGATTACATAAGGTCAAGAGTAGTGCCTGCATGATTGAAAGAGTGGAAAGATAGTGGCTGGCTGAATGAAGCACTGTATAGTTAATGCATTGGTGATTGCATGAGTACAGAGGCAACGTTTAGGGGATTAAAGAAGTACATAGATAACGCCTGGGTGATTGCATGACTACAGGGGTAATATCTGGGGATTTACATGACTACATAGAAAGTGACTGGGTGATTTTATACCTGCATGGGTACTTCTTAGATGATTGCAGAACTACTCAGGTAGTGCCTGAGAGAATAAAGGAGTGCAAAGGTAGTGCCTGAGTGATTTCTTAACAGCATGACTACTTGCTGAGTGATTACATAAGCACATGGGTAGTACCTCCGTAATTGAAATAGAGCAACGGTAGTGGCTGGATGATTATATAAGTACATGAGTAGTGGCTACATGATTGAAAGAGTGCATGGGTAATACCTTGCCGATTGCATGAGTGCATAGGTAGTGCCTAGGTGATTGCGTGAGTGTAGCAGTAATGCCTGAGTGATTACAACAGTGCATATGTACTGCCTGGATCATTAGAAGACTGCATGGGTAGTACTTGGCTGTTTTTATAACTGCATAAGTGTTGGACCTAGCAAAATATAAAGCAGCAGACTATTACATCACTGAAATACAAGTCTCTCCATATTCTTAGATGCATACATATGTCTCTACGTTTTCAAACCAACATCATATCTAAAAGAAATATGTATACAATTTTTTATAACTCTATGAGTACTGCCTAGAGTGATTACAGAAGTACTAAAGTACTACCTGAGTGATTACAGGAGTTCAAAGGTAATGCCTGGGTGATTTTATAAGGGCATGAGTACTTCTTGGGTGATTGCACGACTACTGAGTTAGTGCCTAAGTGAATAAAGGAGTGTTAACATACCGCCTGGGTGAATTCTTATCAACATAGGTACAGCCTGCATGATTGCATGACTGCAGGGATAGTACATAAGTAGTGCCTGGGTGATTGCATAACTGCAGGGGTAATATCTGAGGGATTACTGGAATACATAGAAAGTGAATGGGGGACTTTATAAATCCATGAGTAGTGCCTGAATGATTACAAAAGTACTAAGGTACTACCTGAGTGATTACAGGAGTGCAAAGGTAGTGCCTGGGTAGTTTTATAAGTGCATGAGTACTGGCTGAGTGATTACATAAGTACAAGAGTAGTGCCTGCTTTATTGAAAGAGTGGAAAGATAGTGGCTGGCTGAATGAAGCACTGTATAGTTAATGCATTGGTGATTGCATGAGTACAGAGGTAACATCTGGGGGATTAAAGAAGTACATAGGTAACGCCTGGGTGATTGCATGACTACAGGGTAATATCTTGGGATTTACATGACTACATAGGAAGTGACTGGGTGATTTTATAACTGCATGGGTACTTCTTGGGTGATTGCAGTGCCTGAATGAATAAAGGAGTACAAAGGTAGTGCCTGAGTGATTTCTTAACAGCATGATTACTGGCTGAGTGATTACATAAGTACAAGGGTAGTACCTCCGTGATTGAAATAGTGTATCAGTAGTGGCTGGGTGATTATATAAGTGCATGAGTAGTGGCTACATGATTGAATGAGTGCATGGGTAATACCATGGTGATTGTATGAGTGTATAGGTATTGCGTGGGTGATTGCATGAATGTAGCACTAATGCCTGAGTGATTACAACAGTGCATATGTAGTGTCTGGATCATTAGAAGTGTGCATGAGTAGTACTTGGCTGTTTTTATAACTGCATAAGTGTTGGGCCTAGCAAAATATATAGCAGCAGACTATTACATCACTGAAATACAAGTCTCTTCATATTGTTAGAAGCATTCATACATATGTCTCTACGTTTTAAACCAACATCATATCTAAAAGAAATATGTATACAATATTTCTGGAATATAGTGAAACTTAGAAACTAAAACATATAATAGAACTGCCTGGGTGATTACTGAACTACTAAGATACTACCTGAGTGGTTACAGGAGTGCAAAGAGAGTGACTGGGTGATTTTAAAAGTACATGAGTACTGGATGAGTGATTACATAAGTACAAGAGTAGTGCCTGCGTGATTGAAAGATTTGAAAGATAGTGGCTGGCTGATTGAAGCACTGTATACCTAATGCATTGGTGATTGCATGAGTACAGGGGTAATGTCTGGGAAATTAAAGGAGTACATCGGTAACACCTGGGTGATTGCATGACTACAGGGGTAATATCTGGGGATTTACATGACTACATTGGAAGTGACTAGGTGATTTTATAAGTATATGGGTACTTATTGGCTGATTACAGGACTACTGAGGTACTGCCTAAGTGAATAAAGGAGTGCAAAGGTAGTGCCTGGGTGATTTCATAACACAATGACTACTGGCTGAGTGAATACATGAGTACAAGGGTTGTGCCTCCGTGATTGAAGGACTGCAACGATAGTGCCTGGGTGATTATATAAGTGCATGAGTAGTGGCTACATGTTTGAAAGAGTGCATGGGTAATACCTTGCTGATTGCATGAGTGCATAGATAGTGCCTAGATGATTGCATCAGTGCAGCAGTAATGCCTGAGTGACTACAGCACTGCATATGTAGTGCCTGCATCATTGGAAGACTGCCTGGCGAGTACTTGGATGTTTTTATAACTGTATGAGTGTTGGGCCTAGCCAAATATAAAGCAGCAGACTATTACATGACTCAACTACAAGTCTCTCCATATTGTTACAAGCACACATACATATGACTCTACATTTTCAAATCATCATCATAGCAAAAAGAAATATGTATACAATATTTCTGGAATATAGTGAAACCTAGAAACTGAGACATGTAATAGATCTGCTTGAGTGATTGCATAACTCCATGGGTAGTGCTTGGGTGATTATATGAGTGCAAGGGTAGTCACTAGGTAATTGCAGGAGAATATGAAAAGTGACTGACTAATTGCATGAGTGCAGATATAGACGTTGAGAGCACGGATAAGTGTATAAATAGCAACTGAAGGCATAGATGAGTCATTATGTACTGCGTATGTGAATAGATGAGTGCAACAGTAGAGCCTGCATGATTCTATGACTGCAAGAGTAGTGTGTGGGTTATTACATGAGTGCATAGATACACACTGCATGATTACATGACTGCAGCGGTAGTACATAACTAGTGCCTGGGTGATTACATGACTACAGGGGTAATATCTGGAGGATTACTGGAATACATAGGAAATGAGTGGGTGATTTCATAAGTTCATGAGTACTACCTGGGTGATTACAGAAGTACTAAGATACTGCCTGAGTGATTACAGGAGTGCAAAGGTAGTGGCTGGGTGATTTCAAAAGTGCATGAGTACTGGTTGAGTGATTACATAAGTACAAGAGTAGTGCCTGCGTGATTGAAAGAGTGGAAAGATAGTGGCTGACTGATAGAAGTACTGTATATCTAATGCATTCATGATTGCATGAGTACAGGGGTAACGTCTGGGGGATTAAAGGAGTACATAGCTAACACCTGGGTGATTGCATGACTACAGGGGTAATATCTGGGGATTTACATGACTACATAGGAAGTGACTGGGTGATTTTCTAAGTGCATGAGTACTTCTTGGCTGATTGCAGGACTACTGAGGTACTGCCTGAGTGAATAAAGGAGTGCAAAGGTAGTGCCTGGGTGATTTCATAACACCATGACTACTGGCTGAGTGATTACATGAGTACAAGGGTAGTGCCTCCGTGATTGAAGGACTGCAACAATAGTGCCTTGGGTGATTATATAAGTGCATGAGTAGTGGTTACATGTTTGAAAGAGTGCATGGGTAATACCTTAATGATTGCATGAGTGCATAGATAGTGCCTAGATGATTGCATCAGTGCAGCAGTAATGCCTGAGTGATTACAACACTGCATATATAGTGCCTGCATCATTGGAAGACTGCATGGCGAGTACTTGGGTGTTTTTATAACTGCATGAATGTTGGGCCTAGCCAAATATAAAGCAGCAGACTATTACATGACTCAACTATAAGTCTCTCCATATTGTTACAAGCACACATACATATGAATCTACCTTTTCAAATCATCATCATACCTAAAAATAATATGTATACTATATTTCTGGAATATAGTGAAACCTAGAAACTGAGACATGTAATAGATCTGCCTGAGTGATTGCATAAATGCATGGGTAGTGCTTGGGTGATTGTATGACTGCAAGGGTAGTCACTGGGTAATTGCAGAATAAGATGCATAGTGACTGGCTAATTGCATAAGTGCACACATACAGTTTGAATGCATGGATACGTGTATAAATAGCACCTGAAGACATAGATGAGTCATGGTGTAGTGCCTAAGTGAATAGATGACTGCAACAGAAGGGCCTGGGTGATTCTATGACTGCAAAGGTAGTGTGTGGGTTATTACATGACTGCATAGGTACAGCCTGCATGACTACCTGACTGTACAGGTAGTACATAACTAGTGCCTGGGTGATTGCATGACTGCAGGGGTAATATCTGGGAGATTACTGGAATACATAAAAAGTGAGTGAGTTATTTTATAAGTCCATGAGTACTGCCTGGGTGATTACAGAAGTACTAAGGTACTGCCTAAGTGATTACATGACTGCAAAGATAGTGCTGGGTGATTTTATAAGTACATGAGTACTAGCTGAGTGATTACATAAGTACAAGAGTAGTGTGTGCATGATTGAAAGACTGCAAGGATAGTGCCTGGGTGATATGAAGCACTGTATAGCTAATGCATTGGTGATTGCATGAGTACAGCAGTAATGTCTGGGGGATTAAAGGAGTACATAGGTAACACCTGGGTGATTGCATGACTACAGGGATAATATCTGGGAATTTACATGACTACATAGGAAGTGACTAGGTGATTTTATAACTGCATGGGTACTTCTTGGGTGATTGCAGGACTACTGAGGTAGAGCCGGAGTGAATAAAGCAGTGCAAAGTTAGTGCCTGGATGATTTCATAACAGCATGACTACTGGCTGAGTGATTACATAAGTACAAGGGTAGTGCCTCAGTGATTGAAGGAGTGCAACGGTAGTGCCTGGGTGATTATATAAGTGCATCAGTAGTGGCTGGGTGATTGAAAGAGAGCATGAGTAATACCTGGGTGATTGCATGAGTGCATAGGTAGTGCCTGGGTGATTATATAAGTGCATAAGTACTGACTAAATGATTGAAAGAGTGCATGAGTAATACCTTGGTGATTGCATGAGTGCATAGGTAGTGCCTAGATGATTGCATGAGTGCATCAGTAATGCCTGAGTGATTACAGTAGTGACATATGTAATGCCTGGATCATTCGAAGACTGCATGGGTAGTACTTGAGTGTTTTTATAACTGCATGAGAGTTGGGCCTAGCCAAATATAAAGCAGCACACTATTACATGATTCAACCATAAATCTCTCCATATTGTTAAAAGCGTGCATACATACGTCTCTACCTTTTCAAATCTAAAACAAATAGGTATACAATATTTCTGGAATATAGTAAAACCTAGAAACTGAGACATGTACTAGATCTGCCAGAGTGATTCCAAAACTCCATGGGTAGTGCTTGGGTGATTGAATGAGTTGAAGGGTAGTCACTGGATAATTGCAGGAAAAGATGGATAGCGACTGGCTAATTGCATGAGTGCAAACATACACTTTGAGTGCACAGATAAATGTATAAATAGCACGTCATTGGCATAGATGAGTTTTTGAGTAATACCTAGGTGAATAGATGAATGCAAAGAACAGCAATTGATGGATCTATGAATGCCAGAACAATGTCGGTTACATATCACCCACAGTACAAAGATCTGGGCCTAAATCCATACTGTTGGTTTAGCTCACCATGCCATTGCCAGTTTGGACCTAGCCATGACTACAAGTCAGTCATGATCCTGCGAGCTTACTGGAATACATAAAAAGTCAGCCGGAATCTGCCAGGCCATGAGTCCTCCCTGGACTGGATAACAAGCAGTCCTAAGGACCGGTCTCGGGCTTTCAGCCCTCATCAGCCAGTGATAGCTTGACTCCAGTGGCATGAAGAGCACGGGACCCACGTCTGGGCATACCCGTCCCACTCGGGTGACATAATGGAAAAGCATCAATTGATGGACAGAATGCAGAACAATGTCATACATTCACCCCAGTACAAAGATCTGGGCCTAAATCCATCGTATTTTGCTCACCATGCCATTCCAGTTTGGACCCAGCCATATGCAAATCAGTCTTGACCCTGCGCCTAATGGGAACAGTCCAGCCCGAACTGCCAGGGCAGGTCCTCCCTGGACTGGAAACAAGCATCCTAAGACCGGTTTCGGGCTTTCAGCCCTCATCAGCCAGGATAGCTTGACTCCAGTGGCATGGAGAGCACGGGACCCACGTCTGGGCATACCCGTCCCACTCGGGGTGACAAATGCTTGACAATAGATGAATGCAACAGAAGGGCCTGGGTGATTCTATAACTGCAAGGATAGTGTGTGGGTTATTATATGACTACATAGGTACAGCCTGCATGATTGCATAACTGTAGGGGTAGTACATAACTAGTGCTTGGGTGATTGCATGACTGCAGGGGTAATATCTGGGGGGTTACTGGAATACATAAAAAGTGAGTGGGTGATTTTAAAAGTGCATGAGTACTGCCTGGGTGATTACAGAAGTACTAAGGTACTGCCTGAGTGATTACAGGAGTGCAAAGGTAGTGCCTGGGTGATTCTATAAGTGTATGAGCAAGTAACACATATCTCTGTCACAACACCATGCACAGCTCAAAACTTCACAGAGTACACTTCAATTTTCAAACAGACACTGAAAATTATGCAGTATATATGAAATATAACTTTTTTCACATCATATAAATTACTCTAATAAAGAACATCTCTACAAACATCTCAAACCTCACTTTCAGGCTACTGCTTAACCATACTACAACTACTTATAATATTACACCTACCCAAATAGAAAGTAGGAACCCTTCACATATCTTTAGTAAAAGTCTCACCATATTACTAAAACCATACATGAATATGTCTGTACCATAACACTATCCAAACCTAAAAAAACCACAGAACAAACTTCCAATTTCAAGCAAACATCAAAATATTATGCAGCATACTTCAACTGTACCTCTCTAGAAACTTAAAAAAGAAGCCTAATTAATAACACCTTATGTCACCATCTTTTACACCACACTTTTGTGCTGCATCTTCACCATTCTACTAGTACTCACAGTCTTGAGCCTACCACATAAAAAGCAACAACACCTCTTTGTTATACATCATGCACCTCCAAATGTATAAGACATATGAAAATACATATACAAGTAGAAACATACTTGAGACAGAAGTCCATGCACACCTTAAAATTTGACAGACTCTACCTCCAAATTTAAAGCAACAGCTAAAATTATTCGGTATACTACAAATATACATAGCCACACACTAAAACAAACTACCATAATCACTAATCCATATTCCAATATACACATAATACTATACAGAATCTATTTCAAACAACATTTAACTACAATAAAACAAACTACAATAAACATCTCTACATTTAATAATATATTTCAAACATCAAAGTTCTTGATTAATTATTTAACTTGAAAAATAAAGCTTACACATAATACACCTCACAAATTTATAACTCACCTTCCAAATTGATTTGTAGAATATAAAATATCAGAAACTCAGAAAAGATTTTCTTATGCACATAATAAATGTAATGCACTGCTCTCAGCAAGGCAAAACCAGTAATGGCAAAGTTTTCCTCTCTTTCTCCACACAAATACATGTAAGTAACAAATCACATTTCTTCCTACATTATTTCAAATTATAAAACACATTTCTATTGGTTAGACATATTAACCCTTACCAACTGACTTCTAATAGTGCCCAAACTGGTTCCAGAATTTTCCACACTTTTGTCATTGGGCTATACGTGGGCTACGTCTGGGTGATATTTGTGCTACATTTGGGCTCGTTTTTCACTGGTGGCCATCTTGGGAGACTTCAATTCAATTCAATAAACATTTTTCGATCTGATTTAGAAACATAGATCATAAAAGTGTACATAAAAACAGTAAATCCTCTTTCTTAATACAATGAGAATTAATTAAAATCAGTATGTAAAAACGGGTGTTACAAAGCCCAGCTCAGAGCAACTTCAGGTTAACAGAGTAGTAAAGTTCAATGTTTTGCAAGATCAATCTCAAGTACTTTGTGCAAAATACGCAATACGGGGTCCAAGTAAGATGCAATGCTCCAATACCTGACCAGTCTGCACTATATAAAACTGCAAAAAAACAAAAAATAAAAAGTGTTTTGCACACTACTGTCATTGGGATATATGTGGGCTACAACTGGGTGATATTTGTGCTACATTTGGGCTCTTTTTCCTCCGGTGGCCATCTTGGGAGACTTATTTGTTATGAAGTTTCCTAATTTCCTCATTTACTACAGTCTCGTCAGTAGAAAATCCTTTCAGTTTTTTACTTTGAATCCATCAAGAAGACATTCAGATGTGTCACACATTTGCCATAAATTCAGAATGTTAGCACTCTAGTTGCTCATTATATCACTGTAGTAAAGCTACTGCTCACCAGGGAGTTAACTGGAAGTCTGCTGCTGGTATTGAAAGTGCATGTTTCAGTCTGCATGTCAGAATTTTTTTAATGAAATAGAAGAGGATTTGAGAAGTCACTCAAAATGCGCCCTAATTTTTCTTTCTGCAGCACTAACCATAATTTCTATGGCAAAATGAACCCCTCATTTTGTTCCTTTTTAAATTAAATGTTTTAAGTGTTACCAGTTTATTCCAATCAAGATGGCTTCTGGTGTGCCATAATTTTGTCATAAGTAAGACTGTTAGCGCTCTAGTTGTTCATTAGAACACTCTGGGAAGCTGCAGTAGAACACAAAGGAATCAACTGACAGGCTGCTCCTGTTGAAGTATAACAGGAAGATATTTGTGATCTCACTTAAAACATGTCCTAATTTTTCTTTCTGCAGCACTAACCATAATTTCTATGGCAAAATGAACCCCCTCATTTTGTTCCTTTTTAAATTAAATGTTTTAAGTGTTACCAGTTTATTCCAATCAAGATGGCTTCTGGTGTGCCATAATTTTGTCATAAGTAAGACTGTTAGCACTCTAGTTGTTCATTAGAACACTCTGGGAAGCTTCAGTAGAACACAAAGGAATCAACTGACAGGCTGCTCCTGTTGAAGTATAACAGGAAGATATTTGTGATCTCACTTAAAACATGTCCTAATTTTTCTTTCTATAGGACTAACCATAATTTCTATGGCAAAATGAACCCCTCATTTTGTTCCTTTTAAATTAAATGTTTTAAGTGTTACCAGTTTATTCCAATCAAGATGGCTTCAGGTGTGCTATAATTTTGTCATAAGTAAGACTTAGCGCTCTAGTTGTTCTTTAGAACACTCTGGGAAGCTGCAGTAGAACACAAAGGAATCAATTGACAGGCTGCTCCTGTTGAAGTATAACAGGAAGATATTTGAGATCTCACTTAAAACATGTCCTAATCTTTCTTTCTACAGCACTAACAATAATTTATGTGACAAAATGAACCCCCTCATTTTGTTTCTTTTTAAATTAAATGTTTTAAGTGTTACCAGTTTATTCCAATCAAGATGGCTTCAGGTGTGCCATCATTTTGTCATAAGTAAGACTGTTAGCGCTCTAGTTGTTCTTTAGAACACTCTGGGAATCTGCAGTAGAACACAAAGGGATCAACTGACAGGCTGCTCCTGTTGAAGTATAACAGAAAGATATTTGAGATCTCACTTAAAACATGTCCTAATTTTTCTTTCTACAGCACTAACCATAATTTCTATGACAAAATGAACCCCCTCATTTTGTTCCTTTTTAAATTAAATGGTTTAAGTGTTATCAGTTTATTCCAATCAAGATGACTTCAGGTGTGCCATACGTTTGTCATAAGTAAGACTGTTAGCTCTCTAGTTGTTCTTTAGAACACTCTGGGAAGCTGCAGTAGAACACAAAGGAATCAACTGACAGTCTCTGCCCTTGTTGGATGTACATGTTTTACTGAGAATATCAGACTTCATTCTCACATGACTGAGAAAGATAATGTGAATTTACAGAAAATATGCTCTCATTTTAGCTTCTGGAGCACCTTCCAAACCTCTATGGGACAAGCATGAGAAAATAGGTTTCTCTCAAACATGATTCATGATATCCCAGCAGAAGATTTTTCACATGGTAAAATCACCTTAGAACACACCACAATTCCTAAAATTAGTATGGTACCATCAACAAATGAATTCTAATGTAACTAAAGTCTGTTATCACCCTTTATAGTTCTCCTTTTGGTGACCCTCAAAACCTTCTATTCACTACAATGCATTTCAATGGGGTGCTATCATGTATATTGGTCCCAAGATGGCTGCCAGCAATTCCAGGATGAAGTGCTGACAGCCAATCAGATCTCACGATGGGATGTGTGATTAGGCTCCGCCCATATATCAATATTTTTTTATTTTTGAATTTCTTAGAAACTACTGAACGGATTTACACCATTTAAAAAAAAAGCACACTTTCTAGACCAAGACCGACCTTTTTGCCAAATTTGGTGTAATTCCGTTCAGCAGTTCGGGCTGTAACCTGTTTCAAAATTCCCATGGAAATTAACATGGGAAAATGTGCTTTGGGACCCCCCTTTTTTCTCGGCCTGCGCTTGACGAATCACCCCGAAACTTTCAACACAGGAGCTGACCGGTCCGTCCCATTAGTTTTGAAAATTTCACGAAGATTCGTCAATTGGCGCTAAAGATATTGGTGAAAGAAAAAACGCTTTTTGAATAGAAACGAGGTCTTACCTATAACTACCTACTGGCGACCGCCAGTAGGTAATATATATATATATATATATATATATATATATATATATATATATATATATACGTATATCAGAAAAAGCTTCAATAATTTGCGCTCTCAGGTTCCGTTAGAAAGGAAAGATTTAATGCTCAAGGTAACGCGTTTCAAAAGAAAACTTTCTTTCTTTGTGAATTTTTTTGATTATTCTTTCTCTGTTGCGTTCTAGATGGTTCAAATAATATTTTTTGCCTTTCTAGGTTCTTAGCTTTTAAAGCAGCCCTATGTACAATTTTTGGTGAATAACCTCTCTGTAGGAACCTACTGGTCATTTCCTTCTCCACTCTGTAGTATTCTTCATCACTACTACATGCTCTCCGTGCCCTGTAAAATTCTCCAAAAGGTATGCTTCTTATAAGAGGCGCAGGATGGGCACTTTCTGCATGGAGAATAGTATTGCCAGCAGTTGGCTTCCTAAAGATGGTCGTTTCAAGTTTCCCCTCCACTGGTTTTATTCTAATATCTAGAAAATCTATGGAAGTTCTGCTCCAAAGTCTTACAAATTTTAAATTAAGAATATTAATGTTCAGGTCCCTGATAAACAATTCTATGTCCGTTTCTGTGCCCTGCCACAGCACGAAAACGTCATCTATAAACCTTATCCATAAGAGGACATGTTCAGACCAATGTTCCAGTGGTGGCCCTCCGAGCACCTGCTCCTCCCACCAGCCCAGATGTAAATTAGCATAACTGGGGGCGAAGCAGGTGCCCATGGCCGTACCCTGTTCTTGCTGGAACAGTTCTTCACCAAATGAAAAGATATTTCTGGTCAGACACCATCGCATCATTTCCAAAACCATTTGATTGTGCTTTAAAAATCTCATGGGTCTACGATTTAAAAAATATTCAGTAGCCTTCAAACCATCAGTATGCCTTATGCTAGTGTATAAAGTAGCAACATCAAGGGTTAATAAAACCATAGTATTCTCATTCCAACGTATATCATAAATACATTTTAAAAAATCCGTTGAATCCTTAATATATGATGACAATGTTCGTACAATTGGATTTAAAAAATAATCAATGTATTTAGATACGTTTTCAAATAAGCTGCCACATGAAGATATTATTGGTCTCCCAGGTGGAGTAGTGGTGCTCTTATGCACCTTCGGGAGCATGTAAAAGACAGGTAGTACCGGATTGTCTTGTCTTATAAATTTATATTCATCCCAGCTTAGTAATTCCTGATACATTTAACATTGCATTGCAGACCACATACATTGTTTGTGAGTTGCTTCACGATGAAACGGGTGTGTGAGCACTTGCTATGCCCATACAGGGCTTGATAAATGAAAAGATAGAGTTGTGTAGCACTAGTGGCATCATGATGAGTAGGTGGTAATCGCCCATCCAGGGCAGTACAATGTGATTTTTTGACATTTTACAGCATGAGTGTGAGTTGTTTCATGATAAAGTAGCTGCGCAAGCACCCACAATGCCCATACAGGGCTTGATACGTGAAATTATAGGGTGGCGTAACACATGCAGCATCTCGATGAATTAATGGTAATCGCCCATTCAGGGCGTTAAAATGCAATTTTCTCACATATCAAAGTACTGTAATAACGATGCAATGTGAATAGAAATGCATGCTCTAAGATGGCCGAAATGAGAAAATCAGGTGGACATTTGATTTCAAGTCCATTGTTGATGTTGATGAATTGCATAAACAATTAATGGAATGTGTATTTACTGACGCTGTCTCACGGCGCCCGCCATCATTGAGAAAGGCGGTAGCCTAAACGCATCTGTGCGTACTTGTACCCGAATAAAATCGGGGTAAAACTGCTCCCGTGAGTGCTGGTAATCTTTGTACCTCGCAGCTTGAATAGATATACATATATATATATATATATATATATATATATATATATATTCACACATATATATAAAACCTAGGTACTGATAGTTAGGACCAAAGTTTCCATACAAAAAGAGTTTTTTGTATTGCCAATAACTTTGGCGCAGTTTGACGAATCTTCATGAAACCGCTGCACGGAATGACACCAAATTTGGCAGAAAGCATGATGTTGGTCCAGAAAGCATGTGTTTTGTAATTTGGTGTAAATCCATTCAGTAGTTTCAGAGATATTTAAGCTTAAATATAAATATATCTGGGAACTCAAAAGCCTACTGAAATCCTACTGAAATTTGATTGGCTGCCATCACTTCAACCAGGAAGTGTTGGCAGCCATCTTGAACAGAGTCCCACAAAAAATGCACAAAAAAAAGAAAAAGGGCAGGGTAGAAACCCCCTGACCCTCTAGGCCTCTTGGAGGGTCCTATTGGGACCCCACAGGACCAAAAAAAGCATTTTTCTTTTTAATTTTCGGCGAGATCTGTAGATCCCGCTGAAAAGTTAACAAAAAACGAAGTGCTTCATTCATTATTGGCCCCCGGGTGGGCCAGGTCCCGGCGGCATTATGCAGTGTTGCAGGGATTCTGCGCAAACACAGAACTTGGCGTAGGATTATGGGACCTTAGTATATAGAGACTGAGTCATCCTACCACCTTAGTACCCATGAGCCCAGGACAGACTAGCTATAGTGTCTCACTTGCCCTCCTACTCACTCACAGAGGAACAAGTGATTAGACACCCCAGAACACAACATTCTTGACTCTCTCAGGAATCGCGGTTGCAAGACACACCCTTTCTCTCACACTCTTGTACTTTGTCCACAATACGATCTGACAGAGACATGAACAAGTTTTAAATATTTATTTTAACTAACGTGCTCTAATACGCAGTATAGGTGCCACAATGGGCAGAAAAATGCATAACACAAATAAGGTCAGCATAGCAAATAGTCCGTTAATCATAAAGGGAGCCGTCATTGTAAAAGACAGTGTACCTCCCTCCCCTTGTATAGAAGCTGGATGATTATATATTAGAAGATCTCTGGGCTTTATCTGCAGACCCCATACCTCAGTCTTTAGATAGTAGATCTACATCATAGGTGCTGTCATTCTCTTCTCCCTGGAAAGGTCCCTTTCCAAGTGTTCGCTACCTATCCGTGTATTCCAATAAGACCAAAGTACGTAGTCCCAAATAATAGCTGCATTTGTATGTTCTGTCTAGGTGCTAGGGCCTGACCAGAACAGAATAACAAGGGGCATTGTTGTTAGACCTTGTTCACAATGTTCAGACAAAATCCCAGGACCCTGCAGAGCATGAAAACAGCGGCAGGTTCTTGTGCGAAAATCTCAAAAGAGGCATTTGCAAAATAAACTTCACAAATAACAGCTGCCTTTGTATGTTTTGTCTAGGTGCTAGGGCCTGACCAGAACAGAATAACAAGGGGCATTGTTGTTAGACTTTGTTCACAATATTCAGACAAAATCCCAGGACCCTGCAGAGCATGAAAACAGTGGTAGGTTCTTGTGCGAAAATCTCAAAAGAGGCATTTGCAAAATAAACTTGTGTAGTATATGCCCAAAGTAGCAGACAGTCTGCAGCGTGCTCATGCTAACTTGGAGAGGACGACAATGTCCCCATGGGCCATGTGACACCCTCCCCTTGGTCAGGACGTCAGCACTGGACTAACATAGAAGTCAGAGGTAAGCAGAGCCAAAGCGTCTAAGTCAAAGGCCAAATAGCAGCTCAAGGCCACTGCTGAACTAAGTGGACTGAGAAATGAAGAAGCAAAAAAAGTTTTGGTATGTATCAAAATATCCAATCACAGCGTATCATCCGGGCAAAAACCTCACGGGACAAGTGGAGTGCCATAAGCTCCAATAAGGCGTCAGAACCTTCCAGAGTAAAAAGGAATGCCATCCAATTAAGCAATTCAAATGAACAGACATGCTTCTCATATCCAGAGGCCATTAGGAGCATTCGGGGGAAACTTGAGTCGACTTTGATGAAAGTTCGATCCAGGAGGTGCTGTGCACAGGCACAGCGACTCGATTCGGCCGCCGGCCCTAGTGAAGGATCGCACACTAGCCTTCTACCCATGGAACAGTCCTGGTTATGGGACATGAAGGGACCCATCAACAGTTCATAAACCAGGGCAGAGTGTGACGTAGTGGACAGGCAGACGTCCAGGGCCCTTTGAAAAGGGCACCGGATGCAGTAGAACACAGGTTGCACGCAGGTAAAGTTGGCATAATGGAAGGTCAGCCGATAGTCTATTCCAAGAGCTTCCAATGGCACGGTACAGCTGCAACTGTTCCTGGCTTGGCAGTACCACAGAACGAGCAGCCATTGCTGATCAGCAAAAGAAGTACAAGAATGCCACAAACCATGAGGAGCAGTAGGGGAAACCGTCCGAATACGCTGGAAAAAATAGAATGAATAAAAGCAGGGATTACTCCAAATGTAGTCTGAAATGATGTAACAAGGCCGGACCCCACAAAAAGTGGGTCAAGCCAGTCGTATCAGATGTTTGAAAGATTTGGTGAATTAATTCTCCAAAGTGTAGGGGGAGATTCGTGTTTAGCAGAGACTGAATTTCACTTGATTTTCTTGCCACCTTCAATTTGAAGGTCTCACAAGCTGATGTGAGAGTCACTTCTTGTTGAAACAATAGCGCTTTGAGTCGGCTTAGCTAATTGAAATCTGTTTTCAAATTCAGATTGGAAGGCCACAGTGAACTATCTACACTACCATGTGGGGGGGAAAAAGGACGTTGCTGCAACAAGTAACTTGTGAAACTGTTACCATATACGGGATGCCTGCCTGTAAGCTGCAGCAGTTCTGATTGTTGAGAATGAGATAACTGCCATTGGAAAGCAAAGTGAGAGTTGGAATAACAGCAGGAACCAGGGTTCCTTATAAAAAACAAGCCAAATTAGGGGCCAAAACATTGCAGGCGCCATGAAGTTTTACTTGCCTACATACAAGGGAGTGGCCGACTGCCAAGTCATAATCCTCCCCTGTAAGGAAAACTTCCTTTTCTGCACTCTGGGAACAGAATGTGAATGGTAAGGCCCACACTTCATGAATGTAACTGCTCCCAAGTGGTTCATATCTACCTACAGGATAGTGTTTCATGCAAGCTGTAAACTGGAAAAGTGAGATGGGCAATGAAATAACACCATGTATTAACCACACCGCTGAATCTGTTTCTGCTACAGTAAATGGTAACTGTTCTAATTTTTCAATATGTATGAAGGAAGTGACCCGCTTGGGGCCACCCGGGTCTCCTCGGACCACCTCTCACCCTTCCATACCAAATGAAGAGTCTGAAGAACAATGGAGAATATAGCAATAATTGTTTTATTCAGATACACTCAGAGTGGAGCCCCGTCTGCACAGTCTTGAAGGGTGGTACAGAGGGAACTGAAATGAACAAGCATAGAGATACATTATGTACGTTTCATAGTTGGGCAAAGACACGTCTTCAATGGAATTTTCCAGGCAGATGCAGCTGGGCAATGAAATACAGAAAAAATAGGTTTCGAGTCTGGTATCTCACATAACCTAACACAGTCCAAGGTCGTTTCACCCTGCGCCCGCCACCAGACAAGTGGGAGAGGCCCTGTATCTAGTGACAAAGGTATGCGCTAATATGAACAGTCTATTCATTACTGAGACAAAACTTCAACATTTCAGAAACGAAACTTAACAGAGGCCTTTTCTCGGAAACGGTAAAGGATTAGTTTCAATCATCATTCAAAATGGCATCTAAACAGAAAATGGTGCCGCGAATGCTAAATTATATAGGGCACTGCGTAAGCAATCTCGGGTCTATTCTAACAGACCCTCCTTTTAGCATGAGCTAAAGCATTTTCAACTATAGCGGAAAAGAACAGAATTGCAAACAGTAACAAAATATCAAATTGGGGTACAATTAGGAAGAAGGGATGAATTTTCAAATATTCCTTCATCTATGTTCATCAAATCATCAACATCTTTCTGAAGCATTATAGCGGCATTTGTGTCATAAATTAATATTTTCTTTTTGGGTGTGAGAATTGTGGTACAATAGGAACAACAAAAAAGGAGCCACTGAACGAGAATACAACAAAGCATCAATACCACAATAAGATAAATCACCTTGTCAAGGATCCAGCCCCAACTGCCGAAAAGGGACCAACTCCAATTCCCACTCTCCATTCCCTTCACGTTTTCAAGAATATCTAAAATGTGTTTGGTAATATTCTTTTCCATATTCTTAATCCCGACCACACACTGATCGCCAACTTCCGCGCATACACGACCGCTTTTAGCGAGGATAAAATCCACTGCATATCTAGTCTGTTCCGAATATATTCGCATACTTTCCAACTGAGTGGTGATGTCGCGCAAAGCAGCCACTGTAGTATTAGATAGAATTTGCAGCTTGCATCCAAAGTATTCTCTAGCTTTTTCACCTCTGGCCATGGAAGTACCACCCAATGTGAAAATAGAAGAAAGGATGTATCCAAACGTGATACCATTACTATAATTATTGACCTCTATATCGGTCACTCCTTCACAAAATTCTTTCGTTAGTGTCCTTTTAGCCCATATTATTTTAGGTTTGGCATATTTACAGGGTACACCCAAAGGCAATACCATTTCAAGGGCCACATCGTCTGTACCATTATAGACATTAGAGTTAGTCCCTTTAGACAAGAAGAAAAACCCTGGTTGTGCATAAATCGGCCCCTCGTAATCCACTGCAGCATACCTAGAGTTCATTCCAAAAGTACTTGGATCCTCTTTATTCACTAGAGGGACAGTGTGTTTATATAACACTATTACTGAACAGTTTATATACAATGAAGTATCCGTACTGTTCACAATAGGACAACAAACAAGGTAATAACCGGCCTCTCGAGGGACTGTCAACTCCTTATAATGCCAACCAACTAATGTTACATTCTGTTCTTCCATATAAAAATTATCACAGTATGTATTGTTATCACAGCCCGGATAACCCACCCCCAGTGGCTTTCTATGGTATAGACATGGCCCCGGATGAGCAAAGCCAAATACTCCTTTCACTTCTGTAAATTGGGGTGGTCGAGTATATGTGTAATTTACTAGTGATAAGGGATATGCAGTCCACAGGCTGGTGACAGATTGAGTGGGGTAACAAGCAGTCCCTTTGCCAAAGAACCTCTTATGTGTTTCCAAAAATACATTACTCAGAGCAGTTCTTTTATTTCGTCTTGGGGAAATGACCTTACCCTTACTGCATAAAGGCACACTTTGAGCATCTTCCAAAACCCTTGGCACCCCACAGTATTATTATCAGCAGAATCAAAAGAACAACACAAATTATTTTGTTTTTCCTTGGCCACATCATATTATGCTGTGCAACAGGAACCATTGGCTGCTCCTCTTCTATAACCTTTCTGCCAAAAGGGTGCATAGTGAATTCAAAGAAGGAAAATGTAAGAAAATATAAAGTTCCCAGTGTCCGTCAGAGCCTCACTGGCACAGGCTCCTATTGTCCATCAATAAGTTGGCGCTCTTGAGCACTGGGGGTGGAGCTTGCTCTGTCCTAAGCTCTTCTAATCTACCCCATGCCGATAGAGGTGGTATACCTTCAAAGTATACTTTTTCCCTGACTAATGTTCAAACAACAAAGGCAAAGTAAACACAGAATTTCCACTCATTTCAATTATTCGTTGGTACTGTTACTCAGCACTACCTATCTTGTATAGTTCATCCCTAATCTTTTTTCTCCTTGGACTCAGTAGCCCTCAGCCGAGGGTGCAAATTGTATCTGGCAGCCCCAGGCACTGTGATCAATGAACAAAGGCTCTTGTATAGCTCGTATATCTGGTGGAACAGCCTCATTCAAAACATCGTGGTTCTCCTAATCTGCCTGTGTCCAGGTCAATTTGGCATCACTAAAGGGAACAAACCTGGGCACTTGCTCACATTCGATGTCGCCAATACCCTCTTTGACCCACTGGTTGTATGGCAATGGTAAAGGAATCCTCTGGCTGTGGGTGGCATGCACCCTGTTCTTTCGACCAGCAACCTTTACAGCCATCCGTATCACCAACAGAACTTGCTCAGGGCCTTTCCAGCAGGGCTCCAAACTTTTTTTCCTCTGCAAATTTTGAAGTAGAACATAATCCACAGGCTGAATGTCGTGGCCGAGCCCCTCTGGTACAGGAGGTAGGGATTCCTGTACCTGTTGTTGAATAGAACGTAAACTTTCTGTCAATTGTCCAAGATAATCAAGCAATGCAGGATATTTAATATCAGGTATGAGGACGCGGGACTCCCCAGACATTTGCCGGGCGTCCAAACATGACCTCGTAAGGTGACAAGCCTGTTCTAGAATGAGCGGTAGTTCTAGTTGACAAAAGAGCTAACGGTAGAGCATCTGGCCATTTTAACCCTGTCGTCTCATGGATTTTTGCCATTTTCAATTTGAGAGTACCATTGTACTTCTCAACCAATCCTGCTGACTGCGGATGATTGGCAGCATGAAATTTCTGTTCAATATGTAAACCTTCACAAATCAATTTAATCACTTTCCCATTAAAATGGGACCCTTTGTCACTCTCGATAATTTGGGGCAAATCGAATCGAGGAAAGTACTCTTTAAGGAGTACCTTTGCTGTTGTAATGGCCGTTTCATCCTTAGTGGGGTAAGCCTCAACCCCCATGCTAAACGCACAGATAACCCCTAAAACTACTGAAGATTGTAGCTCAATGAAATCCATTTAAAGGACTTCAAATGGGAAAGTGGGTGGTGCAAAATTACCAGGCGGTGTAGGGGTACCCTTCCCTGGGTTGTCTCATACATGTCATACAATGTTTCACCAAATGTGTGCCTGTCTTAGATATGGTGTCATTATGCCAAACAGGGGCTAACAATTTACAAATGCCTTTCGTGCTAATATGGGCTGGACCAGGGGCCATAGTAACCACAGGAAGGACATATCCATCTGGCAACATCCATTTCTGTTCTCCAGATTTATCAATCCAACATCCTTCCTTGTTTAACTGTGCTGTACTCTCCTGCCATTTCGCTAATTCCTCTATCGTGGCTTCACTTTGTATCTCCTTCACACTTTCAACAGTGTTTTCAAACATAGCAACTTCAGGAACCCACCTAGCTGGACCTGCAACAAACATGTGTTTCATTTTACTTCGGGCCGTCTCCTTGGCTACCTGATCTGCAAATGCATTTCCTCTACCCACGTCACCAGTAACCTTCCTATGAGCGCTGCACTTAATTATTGCTAATTTCTTGGGGAGCGTTAAAGCAAACAAAAGACGCAATATAAGGTGCCCATGTTGGATCTTAGTACCATGAGAGGTGAGAAACCCTCTCTCTGCCCACAATCGCCCAAAATTATGCGCGACCCAAATGCGTACTGGCTGTCAGTATAAATATTGACAACCAGTCCTTCACTCAATTCACAAGCTCGGATAAGGGCAGCAAGCTCAGCGGCTTGAGCCGACTGATAGGGGACCCGTGATGTCTCTACCACCGTCCGCAACGTAGTGATAGCATAAGCTGCAGTGGTAGTGCCATCTGGTAATTTAAAATAGGACCCATCGACATATAGTTCTACTTAGGGGTTAGATAAGGGAACATCAGTCAGTTCTACCCATCCCTTTGTTTCTTCTCACATCAGGAAAATGCAGTCATGTTTGTCAACTGCATCGTTAATAGAAGGGAGGGGTAGTAAAGTGGCTGGATTCAGAGTGGCACATCTTTTGATCGTAATATGTTTAGCAAACAATGCCAGTTCATAACCAGTAAGACGTACACTGGTGAGGTGCTGTGTCTTTGTCTTATTCAAAAGTGTATCCACAGCATTGGGTACCATAAATTTGAGGTCTGTATCAAGTGCGAGTCCAGCCAATTGCCTGATTGAAGTGGCCACAGCCGCGACCGCTCTCAGACAGCTCAGAAAGGCCCTAGCGACAGCAGAAAAATAAGTGCAAGGCCTCTGTTTATCCCAAAATTTTTGTGTTAAGACAGAAAGTGTGCAACCAGCCATCTCATGAACATAGAGCACAAACGGTTTTCTATAGTTAGGTGTTCTGCAGGTTCCTTGATTCCAGCGAGGTCTAAAGTTCTGGGGTCATGACCCCAATATTTACACTCAACATTCCTTTGTTCTCTTGTGGCAGAGAGTGTCTGTGCTCAGCAAAAAACAGTTCTGTCCTCTCTGGCCCAGCTTCCCGGCAGGAGAAGGAGACAACATTAGCCAAGGCAGACTAGGCCCATTCAGGTGCAAAGAAACCTCCTCCCAATTCTCTAATTGCAACCCAGGTCTACTCAGCCCAGCCCTGACTCATCCAGGGAAGGCTGGACACACCTCGACCCCCCCAGTGGCTATCTTAAGAGAATGCACATCCCCAGCCCCTGTCACTCCAAAGCCAGACAGTCAATCCCCAAGCCCAGCAGAGGCACACAGGATGGCTAAGCAAGAAGCTACCTTGTTAGAAATGGGATTTCTTGTTGGCTAGGGAAAGCGCCTAAGCCAGGCAGAAACCACCACTCTAGTCAGGGAAAGGGAGTTGCACGCTGAAGATAACCCCTGCTCACCCCCTTGGTAGCTTGGCAGAGCAGTCAGGCTTATCCCAGAGGCAATGTGTAAAGCGTTTGTGCAACACACACACAGCAGCGACACACTAGGCACACCACAAAAGAAACTCCACAGAAGGTTATATCAAAAATAGCCTTTGTATTACTCATAAAACACATTAGAGCGTAATCACATATATACACTGTGCCACCTGGCACTTGGTATCACTTTACAAGGATTATATACATTACAGGGCCAATCGGGCTACTGTCATAACTCTCACAGTTCGCAGTTAGCAAAAGCATCCAGTAACTACTGGCACAGATTCATTTATCATCAACACATTATGGATAACTGCATCAGCAACAGTGCACCCTAGTAAACACTGGCCACAGTACACATATCATGAGCCCCTCTCTACTAGAAACATAATGGCTCATAGCACAAAGCATTAGGCGTAAATTACCTCAAACATACCCTGTCATGAACACTTATAGAGGGCACACATTATAAATACCTCATGCCCATCTTAGGCCTATGCCGATTCACCATTACAGTGCATAGGGTAGCAAGGGGAGGGGTGCGCCACCTCCCTTGGTGGGGCGACCTCACAGAATCCATCTCGTAGGACCCGAATCACCCTGGTTATCAAGGCAGCTGCCCACTACCACATGGGGCAGCTGCCGTACCTGGCAAAGGGAGCCGCGCCTACTCTGCTACCAGCAAGGCTTCTCGCAGGGTTCCCTCATCCCAGGGGACTCTCGGCCCTGCAGTAGAGCAATCGGCAGCCGCGGCGAAGCAATCCTTACCGCGCGTCCGCCTTCCTTCATGGAGCATTCCTTACCTGTTCTTATATTGGCTCCATTCCCCAGCTCGTGGCTGCTCGCATCTGCCAGGAACAGGGAAGGAGCAAAAAAAAGAACGAGCAGCAGGGCACGGAGCGAATCCTCCGTCGGCCCCGCCCACAACCAGGCATCGTTCGCCTGACTTCCTGCCTCCTCTCTCTGGCCACGGAGCGGAGTCTCCGCTGGCTTCCCCGCCACGGAAATCACCAGCAAGGAGAGGGAGAGCACTTCCTTCCCGCAGCTCTCCCCTCGTACTCCTCTCGGACCTTCTTTCTGCTACCCGGGAATCACCGGAATACACGCGGGGCTCTCCTCCTCACGGAGCCCCGCCCACAATCAGGCGTCCTCTGCCTGACTTCCGGTATACTATAAATCACGGAGCGAAATCTCCGTTGCTTTTGCCGCTTTCTGCACCCGCCGCACCTTGGCAGATGGGGCCCTCTCCTCGGGCTCAAACAACAAGGCACCCGCCACCCTGCGCTGGGCAGGCCACCAGCACTGCCACTTCTCCCGGATCATGATGGCAGCACCCTCCCTCGTGCAGGTCAGGGAGTAGAGTAGAAAGCGCTCCTCCCAAGTTTCTGCAGTTCCCGCTGGGAGTCCACAGATAAAATGTTCTCCTAGTGCCAAATCCAAGTAATCACACAGGGCAGAGCTGGGCCCAGGCAGGCCAGCTCAATGGGTCCTCCATCAGAGGGGAAGCCCTTCGTGGCGGTTCCTCCTGGTGCCCAGCAGTCCTCCAGCTCCAAGTAAAGCACCAACAGCACCTTTCCATGGGGTCACAGCCCCAATATTTATACCTCACACGTCTTTGTTTTCCCCCTGGCACAGGGCTCTGTGCCCGGTCTAAACCAGTTCTGGGGGGCACTTAAACATTTTATTAACAGTGCACAACAACCTCCTTTTTTAGTGTAGGCTCTGGCCCCAGACACACCACAGGGGGGCGGAGCCAGCATTGTGGAAGGCAGGCACAGTCGTATTCAGTCCCAGGTGCTACTCCTCCCACCACCCCAAATGCAGATTGGCCTATTCAGCCTAGCGCTGACTCACACAGCCCCTCTGGAGCCACTGCACCTCCCCAGTCTCTGTCACTCCAGAGCCAGACATGCAATACAAAACAGCCAGGCACAAAGGCACATAGCACACAGAAATGCCCACTTCTAAAAGGAGCATTTCTAAAATAGTGATAATAAATCTGCGAACACCATTACGCAGCATTTATTACCACTATTCCAAGCATACCAAACTTGATCACGCAACTCCTCTCATGTCAGGAATTACCACTGAAACATATATCAGGGAATCCCCAATGCATTCCTATGAGAGGGCAGCCTCACAGTAGTGAGAAACTAAAATGGCTGTTTGTCACTACCAGGACTTGCCACACAGTTAAGGTACATGTCCTACCTTTTACCTAGCGCACCCTGCCCATAGGGCTAGCTAGGGCCTACCTTAGGGGTGACTGATATGTAGTAAAAGGGGAGTCACAGACGTGGCACCCGCTTTAGGTGCCACATCACAGCGGCAGTAAACTGCGCACACAGGCCCTCCAATGGCAGAGGCCTGAGACAGGTTTGAAAGGCTCCTTTGGTGGGTGGCGCAAGCAGCGTTGCAAGCCCACCAGTAGCATTTAATTTACTGGCCCTGGGTATCTGAGATACCACTTTACAAGGGACTGATAGGTAAATTAAATACGCCAAACAGGTGTAGACCAATCTTACCACGTTTACCATAGAGAGCACATGCACTTTACACTGAAAAGGAAGGGATAAAGTGCAGAGAGTCCTAAACCCACCAACACCAGGTCAGAAAAAATACAAGGAGGAAGGCAAAAAGTTCAGGGATGACCCTGCAAAAAGGGCCAAGTCCAACATACCTACTTTCTAAAACTAGTATTTTCAAACACAGAACATAAAAATCATCTTTACTAAAAGGTGCATTTTTACATTCTGAGTCCAGGCATACTAAACTCCATTTTCCTAATGGGAAGTGATGCTTATAAGATGTTATAAGTAAACTCCCATTCTTTCCTATGGGACAGATAGCCTTTCCATAGTGAAAAACAAAATACACTGTTATTCAGTACCAGGACATGTCACACACACCAGTACATGTCCTACCTTTAACTTATACTGCACCCTGCCCACAGGGGTACCTTGGGCCTACTCTAGGGGTGACTTATATGTAAGAAAAGGGAAGATTAGGGCCAAGTGGGTGCACTTGCCAGGTCGACATGGCAGTTACAAACTGCACACAGACACTGCAGTGGCAGGTCTGAGATACCTTTTCAGGGCTACTCACGTGGGTGACACAATCAGTGCTGCAGGCCCACTAGTAGCATTTGGTTTACAGGCCCTGGCACACTCAGTGCACTTTAATAGGGGCTTACCAGTAAATCAATTATGCCAATCATGGAAACACCAATCTGTAAACACAATTTACAACAGGAGCACTTCCAGTTTAACACTGAACAGCAGTGATACAGTGCACATAGACACTAAACCACCAAAAACAGAGCCAAAACCGGGAGGTCAGAAAGCAAAAAGACAGGGGAAACACGCCAAAAGATGTCAGGTCTAGCATAGTGTTATCCCTCTATATGCTAGCCTCAATGAATGCATCTCAGGCCTTCTCCTTAATCACTTCCTTCCTGACAGCCAGCACTGACTCATAAACCCAACTACAGTCAATCCCCAGTGGTCTATTGCTAGTATTGGTGCATAGAGCCATCTTTGAATTCTTATGTGCTATATTACATTTATTATCAAACCAGCTTTGGTGTTTTACACTCCCCCCTCACAGGTTTGTCCGTTAACCCAGTTTATATTTTTTGAGATGTCTCCAAAATGGCCCTCTTGATTTTTAGATCATTTGCCTCCTCATCTAAACAAATATTAAAATGCTCCTTTTGGATTTTATCAATACACTTAAAAACCGCGCAGGGTTTATTCTGCTCCATTTAAGTGCAGGACCATTAATGCTCATCACCACAGTATCTTCTATTTGTTTCATTAGGTTAACATTCTCCTCCTCAATTCCTATTTGGATATTGATGCTAAGAAGATTTTGGGCACGTGCTCTGTTGGCATGAATTTTACAATCAACAATATAAACCTGAGGTTATCTGAAATCAGGATATAATCAATTGCGGACTTCTCCAACTGCCTGCAAACATAGGTATAAAGGGAGCTGGAAAGTCACATACCTGTTTGGCAAAAATAAAGTTATGTTTCATAAAGCACTTAGTTATTGTCTACCTGTACACATCAAGTGTAAAATGTGTTTGACCAACTTAGGTGGTGTTACGAAAGCCACAGACGTCTTTAGTAGGTAAGGGACAGAGATGAACATTAAAATCCCGTTCCCAAAGAATATATGTCTCAGTGTCCCCTTTATAACACACCTTCCCCAGATCCTCTCTTAGGTCCTTCTATCATGTCTTTTCTATCTTTGTTAAAAATGTTTCTATAATAGTCAACCATCACAACTCGGAGGCCTCTGGCAATTGATAGCCCAATTATTTGGTAATATAGGTAGTTAAGATGATTAAAAACCACTTTACCAGGTAGCCAGGTGAAAATAAAGTTACACAGACCCTCTTTTGCCCGCCCTGCTCTAAAGGCTTCAGCTGGGGTATGATAGGTCACATATCATTTAAATATAAACTTGTTATAGCCTATGTCTCCTGGAAACAGAGGATAGAAAATCCATCAATAGAAGTAACCCAGTCTTGATGACCAAGTTTCATCCTAAGACCAGCCACATTCAGAACAAAATACTTTTTAGGCTAGCTTGGTTCACGGAGATATCATGTCTTTTGCTTTCATCAATAACATCCCCTTCTGCCCCCACTAGTGCTCCTACGGAGTACATTGGTGCTATATAGTGCATGCATTTGGACCCTTGTGGGGCGTCCCTGAACGAGTCCCACACTCTGTGTCCCTATTCCATCTGGGACCCCTATCCGCCCTTTCTGCAACCTCATCCTGATTCTCTTTAGAGTGACCTAGTCACTCAACATTTTCACAAGAGGTATGAATCTATTTCTATTTTCCACAGTGAATCATTCATGAGTGAAATTAAACACTGTGGGATTATCTACAACATCTATGTTCCTGTCCAGTGGTTCTGGTGTATAGGGACTATTCTAATCTGTATGCTTGAATTCTGACAACCACCTAACTTAGTCAGGAGGAATTCTACTATCCATGGAGTCTTAAATTCAAAACCACACGGTCCCCCATGCACAATTTAACCCCCATCCCAATACATGAAACTCTCTGAGCTATAATAATGCCATCAAACAGTCAATTATGTATACCCACCCTACTTCCGCGCCAGTGAATTGCTTTATTTTTTAAATGTGACCAATTTTCTTCCTGTGAATGTACCAACAAAGGGACATTAGTTAAAACCAAAACATAATGGATCGCTTGTGGTGGCAACTCTAATATAACCAAAGTATAATTGAAAGAATCACAATTGTCTGCTTGTTCCCATAAAGCACATTTTCTAGCAGACAAGTGACTCTTCCTAATGCCCCTTCCTTCTTTGACACTGGCAGAATGGGGGATGATTTGTTACCCATTGTATTAACTTAACCTATTAAAACCAACCCTATTATCATTCAATACTGTAGCTTCATAAAGATTAACATTATTTGAAGGCAATAGTAATTTGATTCCTTTATTCTCCTCAACTGCCTGAAAGCATTTCAGCATCTTTAGACTCCACTGTCTTTAGTCTATTGCTGACATTATCCATAATATCTCAAACCTTTCCAGTAAATGTAGTCATGGTCACCTGAACTTTGTCAATTACGGCAGACTGAAATTTCAAAAGGTCCACTTTCTTCAGTCCTCTTCTTACATTTCCACCCCACTGAGCATTTACAAGTGCGTTTCAGGTCATTCTGCCTGCATCTGTTGAGGTAAGTTCCCTCTTTTTTTTCTTTGTTGCAGTTGGAGAATTGTCTGAAGATCTAGGGGAAGCTAAAATGATTACTAGGGGTTCAGTTAAAATACACAAATTCCCATCTTTCCTGGGCGAACATGACTTTCCAGTCATTTTGGGCCTATATTTCCATCCAATGAGGCAACAACTTGTAAATCTTGGAACTTTGATAAAAGAAACTGACTAGAGAGTTTGTCTATGCCATGTTGTACTCTCAGTGTGAGTCGTTCTTTTTCTATTACCCATTTTAAAAGAGTAACGCTTACCTACCTGCCCTACTTAGCTGCAGCTAAAACCAAGAGGGGTGGCCCAGCCTCTTCCGTGGTCTGATGAGCCCACATTGTTTTGCATAATTTGTGTGGCACTCTAAGCTTGTGAGTGTTTGGTTTTGCCCTACACTGGGTACCCTCTTGTGTTGAAACAAAGCTATACTTCTCTGATGAGCTCTAGTAAGAGCAAAACAAGTGTGAGGAGTTCCTTTCATTCATTCAGTTAGGCTTGGATAGTATTTCACGAATCCAAAGATGTGATACTGTTCTAGGAGTGGTAGAATGCTTTTGTCATTTTTCAGCTTGGCGTGGCTCACACTGGCTAATCCTATGCTTAAAGACTTTGTTGAAAAAATGGCAAAAGGCTTTGTCACTTTTCTAATTGTAAGTTCAAAATATGTAAATCACATTTTCATCATTAACAATTCTTGAATTCATAGAATTGTAAATGAAAAATAATGCCAGGACAAACTTGGTGAAATTAAGATTTTTTTATTAAGGAATGAGATACTTCTCTCAAATCAATATATTATATTGCGAAACATAAAACAGTAAAAAAAAGTTATTGTCACCTATGCATGATGTTGGAGTGTTGCCCCGAACTTGCTTCCTAAACAGACTGCCAAAGGGGAACCTCCTCAGGAAGGGGCATCTAGTGGACACAGAGCAGGCACCTCAAGGATCTTTCTTGGGAGGGGTGGGTTTAGGTTTGATGGGGGTTAGGGACAGGTTGGTGTTGTTTTGAGTGTAGGTGTGTGAGGGTGTTTGTGAGAAGTTGGCCTGGCATATGCTGTCCACTAATTATAGTGGGCACCGTGCACCAGTCCAAATCGACTCTTATGGTAGGTAGGTTAAAGACAACCTTATTGAAAGCTATCCTAGTGGTAGCTATGGAGAGCAGCCTTCAGGCTAAGTCTTGAAGGAATGTAAAGCAGCTTGTTTTACCAGTCTATAATCTCTTGAGTGACCAAATGAAAGAGCACCACACCAGGTATATATTCAAAATATATGTATTTATTACTAAACACACCCCTCTAGTCTCTTTATGAGGCTAGAGTTCGAAGTACATAGGTTATAAGATCTTAAATCACAGTAATAGCACAAATACACGTTTGGGCCCTAGGGGCGTACCAAACCACATACCAATAAAGTGGTATGCGAACCACGACTGAACTAGACACTAGGCCTAGAGCCTCTAGAAGTGCTTGGACCACAAGGAACCACCCAAGGTAGTGACACAGGGGACCCACGGGAGACGCGTGCAGTGTAAATACACAACCGCGATACGCCGTTAACTTCTATGGAGAAAGTCGGGATCGGGAAAATAGAGGAAAGGGACACTTAGAAGAGGACTAGGACAAAACCCTTTGAGATCTAGGACTTTGAAGAGTCTCTACCCACGGGAGCACCGGAGTACTCGTGTTACCTCACCCAGGGAAGCCGGGTGCATAGGTGCCTTTCGGGGTCGGGTTTCGTCGTCGGTTCTTATGGCGATCTGCTGCAAAGTGCTGCTGGCGACCAGGAGAAAAGTGTCCGGGTGGATCCAAGAGTGGATCGGAGTTCTGAAGAACCTGAAAGCAGAGGGGACAGAGTCTGGGTCACTAGCCAGTGACCAGGGAGGCGATGGACAGATGCCCACCGATGTCGAGTGCTTCAGGTTCGATGACAGTCGTCTTGACTCTTCAGCCACGAGGTCCGGGAGGCGTTGTCGGCGACCAGGAGCAGGATTCGGGCTGTTGCTCGATGTCTGTCGAGTGCAGGGGTGTCGACGACCAGATTGGACCCAACAAGCCTTGGCAACGGCAAGTCTCGAGTAAGATGTAGATCGTCGATGATGCAGACCAGCAAGGTCTGGGGAACTCACCCAGCGAGGGTAAGTGAGGGCAGGCCTGGAGCAACCAGACTGCCAAGTAAAGAAAAGATTGGCCTTCGTTAAGGGCTACTAGCCAACGGGCTAGCGACCGCGAAGGAGCCTTGTGACGCCGCACGTGGAGCTGGCTTACAGGACACTCGTGGAGTGGGGACCAGTGATCTTCGGTGCAGGTGGTGCTGGAGGCTAGGGCTACTCGGAGCCCAAAGCACGATTTCTTGGGAGACCCAGAAGATGGTGCACTTGCAAATGTGCTCGGTGTCCAGGGGTCACGGTCTCAAGTCACCCACGATAGCCACGGGCCTCAGCTTTGCTGGGGACTCAGGGTAGCCTCGGGGAAGTCTGAGAATCCACCTCTGGTGATGCGATGACTTCGGCGTCCGACGGGAGCTTCAGTGATGCGAACCGGACAGATGCTTCTTTGGTGCCTGCCAAGCAGGGGAGTCACTCCTTGACCCCAAGGGAGATTCTTCAGTCCTCTAATCGTGAGTAGAGCGTCGAAGGTCCAGGATTCTGTTTCAGAGTTTCGTCCAGGTATAATCTAAAGTCCTAGTGGCACTGGGTTCCTACCTTTATTCTAGTAAAACAGGGATGGACTACTCTGTGGCCCCACCTATGGGTGGGTCAGGGCAGAGGGTGGCTACACCCCTTTCCCTTTGTCCAGTTCGCGCCAAAGCAGGGGCTGCAAGCCCCTGATCCGGTTTGAACTGGCGTATGCACAGAGGACACCAAATGTGCCCCCAGTGCAGGACTTCAAAGCACCCGAAAGTGCTCCCGCCCAGCCCCAATACACATTGTCCTGTCTGGGGAGGTGGTCACACCTCCCTGGGACAGGAAACCTATTGTCCAGGCCTCCCCTGCCGGAGTTTCGTCCAGCAGCAGGAGGCCAGACTCGTGTCTGTGGCAGCAGCATCCATTTTGTGATGCCAGGGCTCTGGAAAGAAGTTACCGGACTCGTCAGAGTTAACATGCCTTTCCCTCTAGAAGGGTGGAATGCTACCCCCGCCGCCAGGATTGGCGGGGGGTAGTATTCCAAGATGTTTGACACCAAACACGACATGTTTAGGTGCAGCCATTCCATAGTTAGCATTTTACCGCGAGGATATAATGCGTTTAAGAGTATATGGTCAGGCTGCACTACAAACAGCATCAGAGATGGTCTCCGAACGCTGCAGAGGGGCCCTGCTCATGCAGGGGCACCCTCTCACATAGGAACCATGCACTCTGCCTTTAGGATTGATAAGGCCTGCCTTAGGAGTGACTTATAGGTTTATATGTGTGTATGCATTTAGTGATATAGGTAACCTATACCACAGCAAGGGGTGCATGCACCACCTTACCCAGGCTGCAGTAGCAGACCTGTGGTGCCAGTTTGGATGGCCTACCAGGGGTGGCATAATACATGCTGCAGCCCCTGGCAGGCCTCTGAGGTACCTATGCCCTTGGTACATAGTATACCATATACTAGGGACTTACAAGGGCACTCCAGATCCCAATCAGTGATGTGCCTAAGGCACATGGAGACCCTTTTAAAGAGGAACCAGCTAGGCTGGGGTTCTGAATAGCAGGGCCCCAGCCAGACTAATGTCGAAAACCAGTGAAGTATCAGCAAAAAGTGGGGGTACCCCTGTGAAGCAGATCCTACTCTCCTACACAACCCCCCCAAACGTAGGGACATTAAACTAACCTTGCCCAGTTAAGTCTTCATGTTCTAAGTGGAAATACCTAGAGAGTCCATCTGCATTCGCATGGTTACTCCCAGGTCTATGTTCCACTGTAAAGTCCATCCCCTGTAGGGAAATGGACCACCTAAGCAGTTTGGGGTTTTCACCCTTCATTTGTTTTAGCCATAAGAGGGGCTTATGGTCTGTCTGAACCAGGAAGTGTGTACCAAACAAGTATGGCCTCAACTTCTTCAGAGCCCAGACCACAGCAAAGGCCTCCCTCTCTATGGCTGACCAACGTTTCTCTCTAGGGGTCAGCCTTCTGCTAATAAAAGCTACTGGCTGATCCTGACCTTCTTCATTCAATTGTGACAGTACAGCCCCTACCCCCAATTCAGATGCATCAGTTTGAACAATGAACTTCTTGGAGTAATCAGGACTCTGCAGAATTGGAGCAGTGCACATGGCCTGCTTGAGGTCATCAAATGCCTTTTGACAGCTAACTGTCCACTGAACCTTTTTGGGCATTTTCTTAGAAGTTAAGTCATTCAAGGGTGTCACTATTGATCCATACCCCTTGACAAATCTCCTATAGTACCCAGTCAGGCCTAAGAAGGCTCTCACCTGAGTCTGGGTAGTGGGAGCAGTCCAGTCCATGATGGTCTGGATCTTGCTCTGCAAAGGTTGAACCTGGCCTCCACCCACAAGGTGGCCCAGGTACACAACCTGACTCTGCCCTATCTGGCACTTAGTGGCCTTGATAGTCAGGCCTGCCTTTTGCAGGGCCTGTAAAACATTCCTGAGGTGGACCAGGTGATCCTCCCAGGTGGAGCTAAAGACAGCAATATCATCTAGATAAGCTGCACTATAGGCTTCCAGTCCTGTGAGAACTGTGTTCACCAACCTCTGGAAAGTGGCAGGTGCATTTTTCAGACCAAAGGGCATCACCACAAATTGATAATGCCCACTAGGGGTTGAAAATGCTGTTTTGGGCTTTGCAGTATCAGCTAGTCTGATCTGCCAGTAGCCAGCTGTTAGGTCAAATGTGCTGAGATATTTGGCAGAGGCCAAAGTATCTATGAGCTCATCTGCCCTGGGTATTGGATGGGCATCAGTCCTAGTGACTGCATTGAGGCCTCTGTAGTCTACACAAAACCTCATCTCTCTTTTCCCACCACTGGTGTGAGGTTTAGGTACTAGGACTACTGGACTAGCCCAAGGGCTATCTGAGGGCTCAATCACTCCCAATTCCAACATCTTCTGGACTTCAGTCCTGATACAGTCCCTGACATGGTCAGGTTGCCTATAAATCTTGTTTTTAATAGGCAGACTGTCCCCAGTGTCCACTTCATGAGTGCACCAGGTGGTCTGACTGGGTGTCAGTGAAAACATATGTCTAAACTGATTGAGGACTTGCCTGCAATCAGTTTGTTGCTGGGTAGTGAGGCTGCCTGCCAAGGCTACACCATCAACTGACCCATCGTCAGGGTTCTGTGAGAGCAGGTCAGGGAGTGGGTCACTCTCTTCCTCCTGCCCTTCATCAGTAGCCATGAGCAAGCCCATGTCTGCCCTGTCCACATATGGCTTAAGTCTGTTGACATGGAGAACCCTTTGGGGACTCCTGGGTGTTCCCAGGTCCACTAAGTAAGTGACCTCACCCTTCTGCTCAACAATAGTGTGGGGTCCACTCCATTTGTCTTGGAGAGCTGCTGGGGCCACTGGCTCCAACACCCACACCTTCTGTCCTGGCTGGTAAACAGTCAGAACAGCCTTTTGGTCATGCCAGGCCTTCTGCAGTTCCTGGCTAGCCTCAAGGTTTTTGGTTGCCTCTTTCATGTACTCAGCCATCCTGGAGCGGAGACCAAGTACATAGTCCACTATATCTTGCTTTGGGGGCTTGAGAGGTAACTCCCATCCTTCCTTCACCCAGCACAGTGGACCCCTCACAGGGTGGCCAAACAGAAGTTCAAAAGGGCTGTAACCAACCCCCTTCTGAGGCACCTCCCTATATGCGAATAAAAGGCAGGGCAAGAGTATGTCCCATCTACGCCTAAGCTTTTCTGGGAGCCCTTTAATCATGCCCTTCAAGGTTTTGTTGAATCTCTCAACTAAACCATTGCATTGTGGGTGATAGGGTGTGGTGAACTTATAAGTAACTCCACACTCCTTCCACATTGCTTTTAAGTAACCAGACATGAAGTTTGCACCCCTGTCTGATACTACCTCCTTAGGAAAGCCCACTCTTGAGAAGATTCCCAGGAGGGCCCTTGCCACCACAGGTGCTGTAGTGGTCCTGAGGGGAATAGCTTCTGGGTACCTGGTGGCATGATCCACTACCACCAGGATAAACCTGTGCCCAGAGGCTGTTTGGGGATCCATGGGACCAACAATGTCAATCCCTACCCTCTCAAAGGGCACCCCCACCACAGGTAGTGGTATCAGGGGGCCTTTGTAGTGCCACCTGCTTTGCCACTGGCTTGGCAGGTTACACAGGAGCGACAAAACTCCTTACTGTCTTCAGACATGTGGGGCCAGTGAAAGTGAGGGACAATTCTGTCCCAAGTCTTGTTCTGGCCCAGGTGTCCTGCTAAGGGAATATCATGGGCTAGGGTCAATAGGAAGCCCCTGAACTTCAAAGGTATTACCAACCTCCTGGTAGCACCAGGCTTGGGGTCTCTACTCTCTGAGTACAGGAGTCCATCATCCCAATACACTGTATGGGGACCACTAGCTTTCCCAGCAGCCTCAGCAGCAGCTTGCTGTCTGAGGGGTTCAAGGGAGGGGCAGCTCTGCTGCTCCTGGCTCAGATCTGCCCTAGAAGGTCCCCCTGTCCCCAAGAACTCAACCTGTTCAGGTTCAAGTTCCTCTGGGACAGTTCCTTCTTCAGGGCTGAGATCATCCCCCTCAAGGGACTGATCTTCCTCCTGAGCCAAGGGGAAGGCACTGCCTTAACCCTACTACTCCTCCTCTTGGAAGGCACTTGGTCCATTCTTCCAGAATCCAAGGCCTGTTCAGTTTTAGACAGTTTAGCTTGTGACCTGGTCACAGCAAACACATCTGCAGGGATCCCCAGCATTTCTGCATGGGTCCTGAGCTCCACTTCTGCCCAAGCAGAAGTCTCTAAGTCATTGCCAAGCAAGCATTCGACTGGTAGGTTTGCACTTACCACAACCTTCTTAAGGCCAGTTACCCCTCCCCAGGAGAAGTTAACAACTGCCAGAGTATGGTCTGTTCTGACATTGCTAGCATTGGTCACTTGGTACATTTCACCAAGTATAACTTGCCCAGGTAGCACAAGGTCTTGTGTCACCATTGTGACACTTGCCCCTGTGTCCCTAAATGCCAAAGCCTCTCGTCCATTGATTAAAGGCTGTTGTCTGTACTTGCCCAGATTACTGGGACTCACAGTGGAGGTCACATCCATGCCTCCATCACAGACTAACACAGCCTGAGTCAGTTCCCTGACTAAGTCAGAGCCCAACTCAGTTCCCAGGGTGAACCCTACTAAACCCTTTGCTGGAGCACCTCCACCAACTGTACTAGGGGGAACAGGTGCCTTAGGGGCATTGGTGGGTGCTGGACTGGAGTCTTTGGACTTGGTGCAATCACTGGTCCAGTGGGTCTTTTGCTTACAGACCTTGCACCATGGTTTTCTTTGGCCTTTACCCTTGGTAGACTGGGAATCCCCACCAGAAGAAGATTTTTGGGGGCCTGATGAAGACTTTTGATCTTTACCCTTCTCCCCACCCTTGTCAGAGTTCTTAGCATCTTGCTTCTTGGTTTCCCCACCTTGGTTCTGTACCTTCTGCTTCACCCTGGTTCTGACCCATTTGTCTGCCTTCTTTCCCAATTCTTGGGGAGAGGTCAGATCAGAGTCAACCAGGTACTGATGCAACAGCTGGTTTTGACAGTTATTAAGAATCTGCTCCCTCATTATCAGATTATACAATCCTGAGAAGTCACACACCTTACTGCCCATCAACCAGCCTTCCAGAGCCTTGGCAGAACAATCCACATAGTCTACCCAGTCTTGAGTCTGTGCTTTTTGGGTGTCTCTGAACTTCAACCTGTACTGTTCAGTGGTTAGGCCAAACCCATCAATAAGAGCACTCTTCAAGACCTTGTAATTGTCAGCATCCTCCTCTCTAACAGTGAGGAGCTTGTCTCTACCTTTGTCAGCAAAGGAGAGCCACAAGATTGCTGCCCACTGCTCCTGAGGGACCTTCTGTACTTTACAGGCCCTCTCTAAAGCAGTTATCCATTTGTGGATATCATCCCCACTCTGGTAGGGAGGGACAATCTTGCTCAGGTTCCTATGGTCATAGGACCTTTCCCTATCTCTAGGGACATGGCTGCCACCATGGGACTCTAGTCCCAACTTTCTTCTCTCTTTAAGGAGATCTAGGGATTCTCTATCTAAAGCCAATTGCTTCTTCCTGATCTCCAGTTGAGTTTCCTCATACTGGACCAGTCTCTTTCTTCTCTCATGAGAGGATTCCCTCCTGTGAGAAGAAACAGAGCTCCCTATTGAGGTGCCAGAGTGGTTAGACTCCTGAGAAGGAGACCTAGACTTTCTGAGCACACTCATAATCCTTCCTGGGGGGACAAAGGTGTGGTTCTCTAGATCCTCATCTTCATCTTCCCCAGAAGGGATTGGGTTTTCCAGGTCAGGGTCATTGTCACCCTCCTGGTCAGTTTCAGAGGGGGGCTGGGGGTAGTAGTACCCCTGGCCCCTTCCTCATCTGCTGGCCCACCCTCTGCTCCTACCCCTTCAGTCTCTGAGGACTTACTAAGATCATAAGCCACCAACAACTCCTGGAGGTGTTGGGTGGTGGGACTTTGGCCTGTCCTTAATTTCCTCACGTTACACAAAGCTCTCAGTTCCAAGAATGGGAGTGTGTCATACTTGGAGGGGGAAGCTCAATGGCTTCCTGCAGGGCATCTTTGGATCCTGCTTTTAAAGACATTACTAGTGTGGTGTGGTGTATGCACTACCTACTCTAGTGTGGCCTACTAAACTCTCTTGAGTTGTAGAAAGGGTTGTGCTATCCCTTAACACACAACTCTAAGTTCAGTAGAACTTACTGATATTCTAAGCTTAAATTATATGTACCTTAGGTACCTTTAGTGGTTTTCAGTTGATCAATTCAATTGAGATTATCTGGTAAAACAATAGCAAGCTGGAATCCCACACGCTGCACACCAATGTGAGAAGTTGGCCTGGCATATGCTGTCCACTAATTATAGTGGGCACCGTGCACCAGTCCAAATCGACTCTTATGGTAGGTAGGTTAAAGACAACCTTATTGAAAGCTATCCTAGTGGTAGCTATGGAGAGCAGCCTTCAGGCTAAGTCTTGAAGGAATGTAAAGCAGCTTGTTTTACCAGTCTATAATCTCTTGAGTGACCAAATGAAAGAGCACCACACCAGGTATATATTCAAAATATATGTATTTATTACTAAACACACCCCTCTAGTCTCTTTATGAGGCTAGAGTTCGAAGTACATAGGTTATAAGATCTTAAATCACAGTAATAGCACAAATACACGTTTGGGCCCTAGGGGCGTACCAAACCATATACCAATAAAGTGGTATGCGAACCACGACTGAACTAGACACTAGGCCTAGAGCCTCTAGAAGTGCTTGGACCACAAGGAACCACCCAAGGTAGTGACACAGGGGACCCACGGGAGACGCGTGCAGTGTAAATACACAACCGCGATACGCCGTTAACTTCTATGGAGAAAGTCGGGATCGGGAAAATAGAGGAAAGGGACACTTAGAAGAGGACTAGGACAAAACCCTTTGAGATCTAGGACTTTGAAGAGTCTCTACCCACGGGAGCACCGGAGTACTCGTGTTACCTCACCCAGGGAAGCCGGGTGCATAGGTGCCTTTCGGGGTCGGGTTTCGTCGTCGGTTCTTATGGCGATCTGCTGCAAAGTGCTGCTGGCGACCAGGAGAAAAGTGTCCGGGTGGATCCAAGAGTGGATCGGAGTTCTGAAGAACCTGAAAGCAGAGGGGACAGAGTCTGGGTCACTAGCCAGTGACCAGGGAGGCGATGGACAGATGCCCACCGATGTCGAGTGCTTCAGGTTCGATGACGGTCGTCTTGACTCTTCAGCCACGAGGTCCGGGAGGCGTTGTCGGCGACCAGGAGCAGGATTCGGGCTGTTGCTCGATGTCTGTCGAGTGCAGGGGTGTCGGCGACCAGATTGGACCCAACAAGCCTTGGCAACGGCAAGTCTCGAGTAAGATGTAGATCGTCGATGATGCAGACCAGCAAGGTCTGGGGAACTCACCCAGCGAGGGTAAGTGAGGGCAGGCCTGGAGCAACCAGACTGCCAAGTAAAGAAAAGATTGGCCTTCGTTAAGGGCTACTAGCCAACGGGCTAGCGACCGCGAAGGAGCCTCGTGACGCCGCACGTGGAGCTGGCTTACAGGACACTCGTGGAGTGGGGGCCAGTGATCTTCGGTGCAGGTGGTGCTGGAGGCTAGGGCTACTCGGAGCCCAAAGCACGACTTCTTGGGAGACCCAGAAGATGGTGCACTTGCAAATGTGCTCGGTGTCCAGGGGTCACGGTCTCAAGTCACCCACGATAGCCACGGGCCTCAGCTTTGCTGGGGACTCAGGGTAGCCTCGGGGAAGTCTGAGAATCCACCTCTGGTGATGCGATGACTTCGGCGTCCGACGGGAGCTTCAGTGATGCGAACCGGACAGATGCTTCTTTGGTGCCTGCCAAGCAGGGGAGTCACTCCTTGACCCCAAGGGAGATTCTTCAGTCCTCTAATCGTGAGTAGAGCGTCGAAGGTCCAGGATTCTGTTTCAGAGTTTCGTCCAGGTATAATCTAAAGTCCTAGGGACTGGGTTCCTACCTTTATTCTAAAAATAGGGGATGGACTACTCTGTGGCCCCACCTATGGGTGGGTCAGGGCAGAGGGGTGGCTACACCCCTTTCCCTTTGTCCAGTTCGCGCCAAAGCAGGGGCTGCAAGCCCCTGATCCGGTTTGAACTGGGGTATGCACAGAGGACACCAAATGTGCCCCCAGTGCAGGACTTCAAAGCACCCGAAAGTGCTCCCGCCCAGCCCCAATACACATTGTCCTGTCTGGGGAGGTGGTCACACCTCCCTGGGACAGGAAACCTATTGTCCAGGCCTCCCCTGCCGGAGTTTCGTCCAGCAGCAGGAGGCCAGACTCGTGTCTGTGGCAGCAGCATCCATTTTGTGATGCCAGGGCTCTGGAAAGAAGTTACCGGACTCGTCAGAGTTAACATGCCTTTCCCTCTAGAAGGGTGGAATGCTACCCCCGCCGCCAGGATTGGCGGGGGGTAGTATTCCAAGATGTTTGACACCAAACACGACATGTTTAGGTGCAGCCATTCCATAGTTAGCATTTTACCGCGAGGATATAATGCGTTTAAGAGTATATGGTCAGGCTGCACTACAAACAGCATCAGAGATGGTCTCCGAACGCTGCAGAGGGGCCCTGCTCATGCAGGGGCACCCTCTCACATAGGAACCATGCACTCTGCCTTTAGGATTGATAAGGCCTGCCTTAGGAGTGACTTATAGGTTTATATGTGTGTATGCATTTAGTGATATAGGTAACCTATACCACAGCAAGGGGTGCATGCACCACCTTACCCAGGCTGCAGTAGCAGACCTGTGGTGCCAGTTTGGATGGCCTACCAGGGGTGGCATAATACATGCTGCAGCCCCTGGCAGGCCTCTGAGGTACCTATGCCCTTGGTACATAGTATACCATATACTAGGGACTTACAAGGGCACTCCAGATCCCAATCAGTGATGTGCCTAAGGCACATGGAGACCCTTTTAAAGAGGAAACAGCTAGGCTGGGGTTCTGAATAGCAGGGCCCCAGCCAGACTAATGTCGAAAACCAGTGAAGTATCAGCAAAAAGTGGGGGTACCCCTGTGAAGCAGATCCTACTCTCCTACACAACCCCCCCAAACGTAGGGACATTAAACTAACCTTGCCCAGTTAAGTCTTCATGTTCTAAGTGGAAATACCTAGAGAGTCCATCTGCATTCGCATGGTTACTCCCAGGCCTATGTTCCACTGTAAAGTCCATCCCCTGTAGGGAAATGGACCACCTAAGCAGTTTGGGGTTTTCACCCTTCATTTGTTTTAGCCATAAGAGGGGCTTATGGTCTGTCTGAACCAGGAAGTGTGTACCAAACAAGTATGGCCTCAACTTCTTCAGAGCCCAGACCACAGCAAAGGCCTCCCTCTCTATGGCTGACCAACGTTTCTCTCTAGGGGTCAGCCTTCTGCTAATAAAAGCTACTGGCTGATCCTGACCTTCTTCATTCAATTGTGACAGTACAGCCCCTACCCCCAATTCAGATGCATCAGTTTGAACAATGAACTTCTTGGAGTAATCAGGACTCTGCAGAATTGGAGCAGTGCACATGGCCTGCTTGAGGTCATCAAATGCCTTTTGACAGCTAACTGTCCACTGAACCTTTTTGGGCATTTTCTTAGAAGTTAAGTCATTCAAGGGTGTCACTATTGATCCATACCCCTTGACAAATCTCCTATAGTACCCAGTCAGGCCTAAGAAGGCTCTCACCTGAGTCTGGGTAGTGGGAGCAGTCCAGTCCATGATGGTCTGGATCTTGCTCTGCAAAGGTTGAACCTGGCCTCCACCCACAAGGTGGCCCAGGTACACAACCTGACTCTGCCCTATCTGGCACTTAGTGGCCTTGATAGTCAGGCCTGCCTTTTGCAGGGCCTGTAAAACATTCCTGAGGTGGACCAGGTGATCCTCCCAGGTGGAGCTAAAGACAGCAATATCATCTAGATAAGCTGCACTATAGGCTTCCAGTCCTGTGAGAACTGTGTTCACCAACCTCTGGAAAGTGGCAGGTGCATTTTTCAGACCAAAGGGCATCACCACAAATTGATAATGCCCACTAGGGGTTGAAAATGCTGTTTTGGGCTTTGCAGTATCAGCTAGTCTGATCTGCCAGTAGCCAGCTGTTAGGTCAAATGTGCTGAGATATTTGGCAGAGGCCAAAGTATCTATGAGCTCATCTGCCCTGGGTATTGGATGGGCATCAGTCCTAGTGACTGCATTGAGGCCTCTGTAGTCTACACAAAACCTCATCTCTCTTTTCCCACCACTGGTGTGAGGTTTAGGTACTAGGACTACTGGACTAGCCCAAGGGCTATCTGAGGGCTCAATCACTCCCAATTCCAACATCTTCTGGACTTCAGTCCTGATACAGTCCCTGACATGGTCAGGTTGCCTATAAATCTTGTTTTTAATAGGCAGACTGTCCCCAGTGTCCACTTCATGAGTGCACCAGGTGGTCTGACTGGGTGTCAGTGAAAACATATGTCTAAACTGATTGAGGACTTGCCTGCAATCAGTTTGTTGCTGGGTAGTGAGGCTGCCTGCCAAGGCTACACCATCAACTGACCCATCGTCAGGGTTCTGTGAGAGCAGGTCAGGGAGTGGGTCACTCTCTTCCTCCTGCCCTTCATCAGTAGCCATGAGCAAGCCCATGTCTGCCCTGTCCACATATGGCTTAAGTCTGTTGACATGGAGAACCCTTTGGGGACTCCTGGGTGTTCCTAGGTCCACTAAGTAAGTGACCTCACCCTTCTGCTCAACAATAGTGTGGGGTCCACTCCATTTGTCTTGGAGAGCTGCTGGGGCCACTGGCTCCAACACCCACACCTTCTGTCCTGGCTGGTAAACAGTCAGAACAGCCTTTGGTCATGCCAGGCCTTCTGCAGTTCCTGGCTAGCCTCAAGGTTTTTGGTTGCCTTTTTCATGTACTCAGCCATCCTGGAGCGGAGACCAAGTACATAGTCCACTATATCTTGCTTTGGGGGCTTGAGAGGTAACTCCCATCCTTCCTTCACCAAGCACAGTGGACCCCTCACAGGGTGGCCAAACAGAAGTTCAAAAGGGCTGTAACCAACCCCCTTCTGAGGCACCTCCCTATATGCGAATAAAAGGCAGGGCAAGAGTATGTCCCATCTACGCCTAAGCTTTTCTGGGAGCCCTTTAATCATGCCCTTCAAGGTTTTGTTGAATCTCTCAACTAAACCATTGCATTGTGGGTGATAGGGTGTGGTGAACTTATAAGTAACTCCACACTCCTTCCACATTGCTTTTAAGTAACCAGACATGAAGTTTGCACCCCTGTCTGATACTACCTCCTTAGGAAAGCCCACTCTTGAGAAGATTCCCAGGAGGGCCCTTGCCACCACAGGTGCTGTAGTGGTCCTGAGGGGAATAGCTTCTGGGTACCTGGTGGCATGATCCACTACCACCAGGATAAACCTGTGCCCAGAGGCTGTTTGGGGATCCATGGGACCAACAATGTCAATCCCTACCCTCTCAAAGGGCACCCCCACCACAGGTAGTGGTATCAGGGGGCCTTTGTAGTGCCACCTGCTTTGCCACTGGCTTGGCAGGTTACACAGGAGCGACAAAACTCCTTACTGTCTTCAGACATGTGGGGCCAGTGAAAGTGAGGGACAATTCTGTCCCAAGTCTTGTTCTGGCCCAGGTGTCCTGCTAAGGGAATATCATGGGCTAGGGTCAATAGGAAGCCCCTGAACTTCAAAGGTATTACCAACCTCCTGGTAGCACCAGGCTTGGGGTCTCTACTCTCTGAGTACAGGAGTCCATCATCCCAATACACTGTATGGGGACCACTAGCTTTCCCAGCAGCCTCAGCAGCAGCTTGCTGTCTGAGGGGTTCAAGGGAGGGGCAGCTCTGCTGCTCCTGGCTCAGATCTGCCCTAGAAGGTCCCCCTGTCCCCAAGAACTCAACCTGTTCAGGTTCAAGTTCCTCTGGGACAGTTCCTTCTTCAGGGCTGAGATCATCCCCCTCAAGGGACTGATCTTCCTCCTGAGCCAAGGGGGAAGGCACTGCCTTAACCCTACTACTCCTCCTCTTGGAAGGCACTTGGTCCATTCTTCCAGAATCCAAGGCCTGTTCAGTTTTAGACAGTTTAGCTTGTGACCTGGTCACAGCAAACACATCTGCAGGGATCCCCAGCATTTCTGCATGGGTCCTGAGCTCCACTTCTGCCCAAGCAGAAGTCTCTAAGTCATTGCCAAGCAAGCATTCGACTGGTAGGTTTGCACTTACCACAACCTTCTTAAGGCCAGTTACCCCTCCCCAGGAGAAGTTAACAACTGCCAGAGTATGGTCTGTTCTGACATTGCTAGCATTGGTCACTTGGTACATTTCACCAAGTATAACTTGCCCAGGTAGCACAAGGTCTTGTGTCACCATTGTGACACTTGCCCCTGTGTCCCTAAATGCCAAAGCCTCTCGTCCATTGATTAAAGGCTGTTGTCTGTACTTGCCCAGATTACTGGGACTCACAGTGGAGGTCACATCCATGCCTCCATCACAGACTAACACAGCCTGAGTCAGTTCCCTGACTAAGTCAGAGCCCAACTCAGTTCCCAGGGTGAACCCTACTAAACCCTTTGCTGGAGCACCTCCACCAACTGTACTAGGGGGAACAGGTGCCTTAGGGGCATTGGTGGGTGCTGGACTGGAGTCTTTGGACTTGGTGCAATCACTGGTCCAGTGGGTCTTTTGCTTACAGACCTTGCACCATGGTTTTCTTTGGCCTTTACCCTTGGTAGACTGGGAATCCCCACCAGAAGAAGATTTTTGGGGGCCTGATGAAGACTTTTGATCTTTACCCTTCTCCCCACCCTTGTCAGAGTTCTTAGCATCTTGCTTCTTGGTTTCCCCACCTTGGTTCTGTACCTTCTGCTTCACCCTGGTTCTGACCCATTTGTCTGCCTTCTTTCCCAATTCTTGGGGAGAGGTCAGATCAGAGTCAACCAGGTACTGATGCAACAGCTGGTTTTGACAGTTATTAAGAATCTGCTCCCTCATTATCAGATTATACAATCCTGAGAAGTCACACACCTTACTGCCCATCAACCAGCCTTCCAGAGCCTTGGCAGAACAATCCACATAGTCTACCCAGTCTTGAGTCTGTGCTTTTTGGGTGTCTCTGAACTTCAACCTGTACTGTTCAGTGGTTAGGCCAAACCCATCAATAAGAGCACTCTTCAAGACCTTGTAATTGTCAGCATCCTCCTCTCTAACAGTGAGGAGCTTGTCTCTACCTTTGTCAGCAAAGGAGAGCCACAAGATTGCTGCCCACTGCTCCTGAGGGACCTTCTGTACTTTACAGGCCCTCTCTAAAGCAGTTATCCATTTGTGGATATCATCCCCACTCTGGTAGGGAGGGACAATCTTGCTCAGGTTCCTATGGTCATAGGACCTTTCCCTATCTCTAGGGACATGGCTGCCACCATGGGACTCTAGTCCCAACTTTCTTCTCTCTTTAAGGAGATCTAGGGATTCTCTATCTAAAGCCAATTGCTTCTTCCTGATCTCCAGTTGAGTTTCCTCATACTGGACCAGTCTCTTTCTTCTCTCATGAGAGGATTCCCTCCTGTGAGAAGAAACAGAGCTCCCTATTGAGGTGCCAGAGTGGTTAGACTCCTGAGAAGGAGACCTAGACTTTCTGAGCACACTCATAATCCTTCCTGGGGGGACAAAGGTGTGGTTCTCTAGATCCTCATCTTCATCTTCCCCAGAAGGGATTGGGTTTTCCAGGTCAGGGTCATTGTCACCCTCCTGGTCAGTTTCAGAGGGGGGCTGGGGGTAGTAGTACCCCTGGCCCCTTCCTCATCTGCTGGCCCACCCTCTGCTCCTACCCCTTCAGTCTCTGAGGACTTACTAAGATCATAAGCCACCAACAACTCCTGGAGGTGTTGGGTGGTGGGACTTTGGCCTGTCCTTAATTTCCTCACGTTACACAAAGCTCTCAGTTCCAAGAATGGGAGTGTGTCATACTTGGAGGGGGAAGCTCAATGGCTTCCTGCAGGGCATCTTTGGATCCTGCTTTTAAAGACATTACTAGTGTGGTGTGGTGTATGCACTACCTACTCTAGTGTGGCCTACTAAACTCTCTTGAGTTGTAGAAAGGGTTGTGCTATCCCTTAACACACAACTCTAAGTTCAGTAGAACTTACTGATATTCTAAGCTTAAATTATATGTACCTTAGGTACCTTTAGTGGTTTTCAGTTGATCAATTCAATTGAGATTATCTGGTAAAACAATAGCAAGCTGGAATCCCACACGCTGCACACCAATGTGAGAAGTTGGCCTGGCATATGCTGTCCACTAATTATAGTGGGCACCTTGCACCAGTCCAAATCGACTCTTATGGTAGGTAGGTTAAAGACAACCTTATTGAAAGCTATCCTAGTGGTAGCTATGGAGAGCAGCCTTCAGGCTAAGTCTTGAAGGAATGTAAAGCAGCTTGTTTTACCAGTCTATAATCTCTTGAGTGACCAAATGAAAGAGCACCACACCAGGTATATATTCAAAATATATGTATTTATTACTAAACACACCCCTCTAGTCTCTTTATGAGGCTAGAGTTCGAAGTACATAGGTTATAAGATCTTAAATCACAGTAATAGCACAAATACACGTTTGGGCCCTAGGGGCGTACCAAACCATATACCAATAAAGTGGTATGCGAACCACGACTGAACTAGACACTAGGCCTAGAGCCTCTAGAAGTGCTTGGACCACAAGGAACCACCCAAGGTAGTGACACAGGGGACCCACGGGAGACGCG